>CAUYRH010020979.1:0-12321 GCA_963574655.1 Perodicticus potto | reverse complement strand
GATCTGGGCAAAATTTGGTAGAAAAACTTCAAAATCGGCTCGGCACCTGTGGCTCAATGGGCTAAGGAACCAGCCACGTACACCTGAGCTGGCGGGTTCTAATCCAGCCTGGGCCTGCAAAAAAACATTGACGGCTGCAATCAAAAAAAAAAAAAAAAAAGCACAGTGATACTATTCAGGTGCCCTCAGGACCCCTCCAGGATTTAGTTAAATGTATAAACTCCAATGACAGAGAGAGAGAGAAAGAGAAAGAGAGTGAAACTACAGGGGAAAAAGCAGAGATCAAATCAAAGCAAATTCTCTGGGACCCAGGCTTATTCACTTAGACCAGGGTTTCTCAATCTGGGTACTTTTGCCATCTTGGGTAAGATAATTCTTTTCTATGTGTGTGGGGGGAGGAAGAGCTGTCCCTTGAATTGGTGGTTGAGAAGCATGCCTGGCCTCTAGATACAAGTAATAAACTCCAACCAAGTTGTGACAAATACTGTCTCCAAACATTGCCAATTGTCTCAAATGGCAAAATTCCCCTTGAGAACTATTGCCTTAAACAAAAAAGTTCCCCAGCCTGGCTCCAATAAGGATCAAAATTGCCACATTACAAAAATAGATGCAGGATTAACTAGTTATCCTTATCAGTCTTTCTAGTACAGAGAAGAGGTTCAGAGTTTTCACAACCAAAAGTCCCTCTAAAGAACAGGAAAGGGCCCCTGCCACCTAGGAATGAGTCCTCTCTGTGATGGCCGAATTTAGGATTGTGTTCACTTCATTTTTGACCTAGTTTCCCAAGACGTGTTCAAGTACCAGGTGACCCAGTTGGGCCCCTCCATGCTTGATTCCCTGCCAAATGACTTTCTATTTGGTGTCTCAGCAAATTTTCATATTTTCTAAGCAAATTCCTATATATATTTAGTTTACAAAAAATAGCAGGAGAGGAATTAGGCTAGGGATTCAGTGGATTCAGTGCAGTGAAACTAATTTACCTAGAAAGCTTATTGGCTCTGCTCTTAGTTTCCTATATGGCCTTGAGATAGAATGGGAGCAATAATCTAAGTCCTGCTTACCATGTTGAGGTGAGAAGTGGATAAAATGATATAATGGATGTGAAAGTACCTTGAAAATTTTAAGTACTGTAAAATTATAAGATGCTTATTATTTTTGCTAGTGCTTCATTCTTCCAAACTGAGAGACAGAAATAAGCTGTGAGGGGCAGGATGAGATATTTTAACTCGTAGGGCTAAAGCAGAACAGCAGAAAAGAATAGAATAGGACAAAAAAGCAACTTACTAGGCTTTAAAAATGAAAATCACATGAAATGTCTTAGCAAAGTATCTCAAGAATGGAAGAAAAAGTATCCAATGTACTCAGCCCTACTATAAAGCTAATTTATGGCTGTCGTATGAATGGTATAACCCAACTATAACACAAGAATATAGGGAAAAGGGCAAGGGTATGGAGGGGAGAGGGAAGGTTAGGGCGAAGGGAGGGTAATTGGTGGGGCCACACCTATGCTGCATCTTAGAAGGGTACAGGCGAACCTTGCTAAATGCAGAATACAAATGTCTTCATATAATAACGGAGAAATTGCCAAGAAGGCTATGTTAATCAGTTTGATGAAAATAGTTAAGATTGTATATAAAACCAGCACATTGTACCCCTTGATTGCACTATTGTACACAGCTATGATTTAATGATAAAGATAATAAAATAAAATAAAATAAAATAAATAAATAAAATCACATGAAATGGATGGATACCCAGTAGTAACAACAGTTGTTAAAAGGTTTTCTGTTGTTGGTGCATAGATGTGGCAAAGACTAAATAGGCCTGGGAACCAAAATTATAAAGGAAATATTATTTAATTAAAAAACTCAAAGTCCTCTAAATTTCAGATTGTTTCCCAAACCTTAGAACCGTATTATTTATTCACTTATTTATTTTAATCCTTGTCAAAATCAGATTGAGAAATTAACACTCGGCTTGGCGCCTGTGGCTCAGCGGGCTAAGGCGCCAGCCACGTACACCTGTGCTGGTGGGGTTTGAATCCAGCCTGGGCCCGCCAAACAACAATGACAGCTGCAACCAAAAAATGGCCGGGCGTTGTGGCGGGTGCCTGCAGTCCCAGCTACTTGGGACGCGGAGGCAGGAGACTCACTTGAGCCCAGGAATTGGAGGTTGCTGTGAGCTGTGATGCCATGGCACTCTATCTAGGGTAACAGCTTGAGGCTCTGTCTCAAAAAAAAAAAAAAAAAAAAAAGAGAGAGAAATTAACACTCAAAGGATTACAGGATCACAAAGGACCATAAAGAGTACTAATCAGCAAGGTAGTTGTTAAGTGTCACATGGTTGTATGGTACACAGATACAAGTCAGAATGGTAAATCCATCTTTTCAGAGTACTAATTAAATTCTTCCTGAGGTGGCATATCTAGTTCTGGACTCTGAAAAGCCATAAAAAAGATAGTGCTAATAAGGACTACAAAGGAATGAGTACACTGAGATATATGTTATGTACATCCCAGAGACAGCTGAAGGATAGATAGCTCAACAAAAACGGAGAGCAATAAGGGTTGTTTGGTGAACAATTATAATCAAAGACACTCTTTTGAGTTTTCTTCTTTCCGCCTGCTTTTCTTAGGTCTTTCCTGACCCAGTAAATCTCCCTTCCACCAAATATGTACTGAGTTTCTTCCTCCTTCCCACAGCTCACTACAACATACATTCCAGCTCTTGTCCCATGAGCCTTTTTCCTCATCTTGGCTGTACTTACAGTGACCCTAATCCTGTTCTATAATTTTGATCCTAGACCTACATATCTCTCTCAATCAAGTACAGAAGAAGAATGTATTGCATTTAAGGAAGATATTCCTAACAGAGTGTAAAAGATAGGCTTTCATGGGATGTATTAAAACTGAATAGCTTTGTTAATTAAGTACAATTTTATTTTGAGGAGAAAGAACCAATTAGAAGAGAGTAGGAGCCAAAAAAGTCCAAGAAAACCCAAACTCTCTATTTTAAAGCAGTTGAAAATTGACAACTAGCCTGAAGAAATATTAACTCAAGCACAGGTACTCTTTAGAGTCCTAGACAAAAATTAAAAAAAAAAAAAGAAAAGAAAAACTCCAATATTAAATAAATAATGCAGGTATGCCCTAAAATACATTATAAATTACATACATATTCTCAAACACAATCTTGATTCTTAGGTTAACTAAACATTTTAATGCTTTTCAAAAAAAAAAAAAAAACTTGCGGCACCTGTGACTCAGTGAGTAGTGCGCCAGCCCCATAAACCGGAAGTGGCGGTTCAAACCCGGCCCCGGCCAAAAACTGCAAAAAAAAAAAAAAAAAAAAACTGAACATAACCTGCAGCCATAGGGGCAAATACACCCTCCACTTTAGTATTTTCAAATTCAGAAACCACATTTCCACCTCTTTTAGGCCATTATGTCAGAGGAACAGTGACTGAATACCCAACAGCCAAGTGTGAAACCACAATAGATGGTGAGAAATGTGGCCACAGCAATAATTTGAAGCTTTGACCATGCTCACCAGACCAGAGTAAGTAGCAAAGGGGAGGGGACCAAGCAGAACAGTGGCAAGGCTCCACAATTTTACTGCAAACTGCTTTGGACTGGTTACCACTGCTATAAAGTAAATAAGGGGAGAAAAAAAATCCCTTTCTCAAAACAGACCTAGAGTGGGTGTGTGGTTTAGATCTGACAGTTTCATTTTACTTTGGTGCTTTTGGGGAAGGTGGGGAAGAGGAAAGGACAGAGAGGAGGAGGTGAGAGAAAAAACAGAGCCATTTTTATAATTCAATTTCAGAACCTTTTTCATTATGCAGTTTCAATTCATTGAAAGTTTTTTTTTCCTTCCAGCCCCACTCCTTCCTTAAAACTCTTGCTCTACTTACTACCCTCTCCTGCATAAACACACATGCACAGTGTTACCCTTGATATAAATCAAAGTAGGCAGAGCAGCTCTGCCTCAATGCTTGCCTTTGTAACCAGGGATGTGAACATATTTAGAAAGATTTTTAGCCTTGACAACAGTTTAGTAATACTGGTACAGTTCCACTTTTACTTAGGAAAAGCTGAAAGGAAGTTAAAAGGTTTAATAGGTAAAAATATTGTTTTTCTGCTATAATCAATAAATAATGCCAAAGTGAAAGAATGGTAACATGTGGCAACACATGGAATGATGCTGTTGCTGTTAATCCCCCAGCAAAGGCCTCTGTAAAGTTTTGTGCTGCTAATCACATTAAATTGACCTCTGAGGGCCATGACATAATGTTTTATTATTATTGTTTTATTTTTGTGTGTTGCTATTTAATGGCTCTCATCTTTAAGCTTCATTTAAATTACAAGATAAGGCAGAGAAAACCTAAGCAAAAACAAAACAAAACAAAACAAACCTAAGGTTTAACTTGATGAATTTCTTCAGGAAAGAGTATGAGATTTTGCCACAGATGCTTAGGACTTTGGCCAAGGAGAAATTATTGATGTGCAGTATGAGACTGGGCAGGTCAGGACTTCAGTTTTGAATTAATCATGCTCTAGGCATTTGATTCAGCCTATTCTACTTCTCTAAAATGGCTCCTGTTCCCCTTACCTTTTCACAGCTCAACCTTGAGGAAAGTCACAAATAATACAGTACAAAAATTTGGGGAATGTTCTAAAGATGGGCTATTACAAAATAGTTACACTCAGTCAGAAACACTTGAATTTGCAAGAGACAAAATTTTGAGGAAAGTTTTCACCAATCCCTAAATATGAACTTTTTTCTCTCAGAAATTCTATGAACCAAAATTCATTGACTTGACCACAAGCCATAAAACCTAATTACTTCTGTTTGGTTATTTAATGTTTAAACCTAACCATCATTGACCAGCTCTGCAGACCCAAAGAGTTTTTGTCAATTCAAAGCCTCAAAGCAGTGAGACAAAAGCTAAACACAAGATAGAAAAGAGTCAATTTATTTTTAACCTGAGTATTAGAAGAAAAGGAAAACCTGAGGTTGGAATAGAAAAATTTGTTACAGGGCTTCCTTAACGCTTTCAGTCTCTGGGGGAATTAACCAATGATCTTACAGAGGGCTAACAAAACATCTATGTTTTACTTTGTAAGCTCTCAGACTACTTTATACATATTATTTTCCTCATTCTTCCTACAGCCTGGTAAAGTAAGAGAGGCAGGTATCTTTATCCTCAAGACCCTAAAATAGTCTTAGCGTCTGTTAGAGTCTCAAGGGTTTCAATACTAAGTGACAGATACATAGATACATATTGCACAAGCAGAGTTGAAGCGCTGGTTCTAATTCAGTTTCTTCATCAAAGGCCAGATCCACAGAACAATGATCAACTTTGCATTTATTTTCCAACATCAGTCACTTCATATGAATGACACTATTTTAATGACAATAAATGTGGCATGGGCACTGTGAATTGAGAAACATCACCCTGCATTAATACCCCATCTGTCTTCCATCTCCCTAAGATCCTCAGTCATGTTTCAAAGGAGCATAGGAGAATTTACACCTAATTAAAACTACAGGGGGAATGGAATGTCAGAGGCAGAATTTAGTTTCTTTCTTAGAGTTAGAGTATTTTTGAGGCCTCTGACTACTCTGTCTGCCAAACTTGCTCAGGAGAGGGTCGAAGAGCGAGAGACTGTGTATGTAAGGAAAAGGTGGTGGGCAAGGAGGAGGAGCTAGACCGTTGCTTTTTAAAATAAAGATGCTATATATAAAATCAGCACATCGTACCCCATAAATGCAGTAATGTACACAGTTATGATCTAATAAAAAATAAAATAAAGATGCTGGCTTAGGTCTTAAGGAATGAAAGTACTAGAATATTAACTTATTTTTGCCCCCACAATTTTCTGTTTCCCTTATATGCCTAAGCCCTGTGAATGCCCTTCTAGAAGAATTAGAAAATACACTTTTAAAAGCTTTGGGATAAATGACACCGAATACCTAAAGGATGAAGAAATGAGAGTCTGAGTAATCCACTAAGCAGATGACTTCTGATAATAGAAAATTGAAGGTGTTTTATTTTATTATTCAAGAAGCTAAAATACAAGAAGGAAAAGAGACTTGGCCTTTTTCCCTTTGAGTTTACTATCTATCTTTACCATCTAGTTCTTAGCTTTCATGCTTCAGAGAAAATAATGAATTGAAAATGTAAGTTTTTTTATCCTGTTTTTAAAGATTGAAAAGATTCCTCTGATGAGGAAGCTAAGACTTATATACAGTATCCCATGCCTGGCCTTAAAGTCACAGCTAAGCAAGCCATTTCATTTTGGGTGCAGCATTAAAATTATTATATTTAATCTTGTGTACTCAACAAATATTGAGAAAGGAAGAAGAGATGAAAGAGAATGAGGAGGTGTGGCACCTAAAGTGTAGATGGAAAGACTGAATTCAGGCAAGTTGGAAGATTTTTAAACTATTGAGCAAACATGTTCATACAATCAGATAACATCTATGGATAGTAGACTTTTCTAAAGTCTCATCTTGATCTCATGAGACCTTTGCAGAAATTCTATTCTCCTAAATTTATGTAAAGCTGCTTAACCACCAGGTCAGTCATTACCTTTTGAACCTAGAGTTATGACCTGGCTTTGCCACTAACATACCTAGCCCTATCTAGGGAAGGAGATTGTTAAGGACATTTACAATGACTAATCCTTATGGGAGTGAGGGAACATTATAAAGTTCACGTTTCCAACAGAGTCAGTTTTTCTCCAGTAGAAGGAATCAGAGAAGAATTCATATTCCTTATTCAATTTGTATGAAAACTTCTTTCTCTCAGGTGGCAAAGAAATAAATTTCGTAGGTTCACATAATTAAAACCCTGCCCCATCTCCCTTTTCTCCATAGCAGACTCAACTATTTAGTCATGCTTCCAAGGTTCTTCTATCAACCCTCCAATTCAGAAATCCAGAAAATATTGAAGCTAAGATTTAATACAAAGTGAGAGTTTCTCCTTCTCAACAATCCCCACTCTCCAAGTAGGGATAGTGTCTGTAACTTTCCCATCCTATGTCACCAAAGTTAAAAGTTTAGCTCTCATCCTCTTTATTGCCCTCCTCCTTCTCTGGATACCATACTCCCCCACCCTCAGCCCTGAAATTCATTCAGCCCTTCCCATTTGCCATCTAAACTTCAGACCACTTTTTCTATCCCACCCTGGCCAGTAGGTGGCGCCACAGATAGCTGGCTGTTTCTTTTCAACTGATTTTTTTCTTTTTTGAGACTGAGTCTCACTGTGTCACCCTTGGCAGAGTGCCTTGGTGTCACAGCTCACAGCAACTCAAACTCTTGGGCTTAAGCGATTCTCCTGCCTCAGCCTTCCAAGTAGCTGGGACTACAGGCACCCGCCACAATGCCCGAGAGATGGGGTATCGCTCTGGCTCAGGCTGGTCTCGAACCTGTGAGCTCAGGCAATCTACCTGCCTCTGCCTCCCTGAATGCTAGGATTACAGCCATGAGCCACCGTGCCCAGCTTCAACTGATGATTTGAAAGCAGCAGACTCTGGATATGGCAAGAATTTATCCCAGAGAATTGTCATTTTAAATATCCTGTACACACCATAAATTCCTGTTTGTACAAACTGGTCTTAACATTGAGGGAGTGATCAGGTAGTAAGGGAGAAAACTTTTCTAGCTTTTTTTCTCCCCACCTCAGTGCTAGCCCATATATAAAGGAATAAGTGACAAGGCTCCAACTAGCTTCTTACCCTAGATGTGAATGAACAGAAATAGCCCAGGAATAAAAGTTTGTGCCATTTGCCAAATCTCACAGTATAGTCTCTGCAACCTCCAAAATAGAAGATCAGCAATGGGGCACTGGGGTGTATATGTGTGACAGGATATTAGTGTATAAATTATTTGGGGATTATACACCATTTGAGATTAGCCACACATCAGTACCTTTCCATTAGTATTTTATAAGGGATGAAAACTACACAAAGCTAGCTGCCTAATATCCACAGCAAGTAAGGACAATTAGAAAACATTCCTTTTTGTTCTGTCCACACTTCTATTCCCAAAGCCTACCATCTGCTTTCTAAATTGTGGCTTGACCACCCAATCGACATCCACTAGCATACAAAAATGATTTTTATTTTTAAAATACATTTATTAAATGTTTGCATTTCAGACTTACCTTTCATATCTCATGTTATACCAGGATGCTAAGTTCAGCTCATAAGCAAATGTATGAGCAATTCTGATTAATGGTTGCATGTCTGAAAAACAAATATTAGCCTACACAGTTGAAGTTTAAACAAAAGGTTAAGGTTACTGGAGTAAGTGTCAGGAGAACCCAGTCTGTCAAACACATATGGAGACTTTGGATAAGGCAGCCTCTCTGAACCTTAGTTTTCTGCCCTACTGACTACACAACTAACTGCCCTACTGACTTCACAAGGAATTTAGAGGAGTTGAATTAATGGGTTCCTAAATAGCTTTGAAAAATATCAAGCTCTATACAAATAGAAGCATTATATTACCCCTCCAATTCCTAGGCATCTTCATTCTAATACAAGGGTTATTTATTCATTTAGTGATGCAGCTTATGTACTATGTACTATCGTAAATAGTTTCCAGAATAACAAATACCTTTGATTTACCTTAAATTTTATAGTTGTTGTGGAGGATAAGGAAAGTGAAAGGAGGTAGCTCAAGTAACTGAAAAAAAGAGAATGTTCCAGAAGAAAGTAGATAGGAGAGTAAAGACTCAATAAATCCATCACATGAGGAATGTCTGAAGGAATGAGTGGGACATGTTTTGTCTAGAAATGACTAGAGGGGTCAATTATGGATGTTTTAAGAAATATGAAATTCTGCCATATGGTAGAGATATGTTGTTCATGGCATAAGGCAGAACAAAAATCGTGATTAAAAGAAAAAGGTCCCCAGACAATGGAGGTATGTCAAAGGGACACAGGAGCTAACTGAAAAGCTCCCAAGGCCAAAGGTAGAACAATCTGAGAAACAAAATAAAGTAGTATTGGACTATAACCCAAAGTTTAAAATAAATATCCAGGTGTACATATTGACACAAATAAATGATTGAACAAATAAATAAATGAGAGACAAAACACACATCTCCAGTCCACAAGAATTCCAAATAATTTATGTAGATATATCAGACTCAAGGTGGTGGCACATAACTCCCCACTCTTCATTGTGGATTGCCCAAAGTGATTTATTCCAGAGAGTACATTATGAAATGAGGGGAAAAGTAACTTTACTCCAGAAAGGCCTGGAAACACTACCTCAGCAAGATGTTCACAGTTAACATTGACAGCATTAAGTCGTATTGATAGTATACCCTTGACATAATGTGATGAAATTTGCTTCTGCAGTCTCCCTAAAAACACATTACCCCAGCCTAAACATGAGAAAAACATCAGGCAAATACCAACTGAGGGACACTGTACAAAATACCTGACAATTAATACCCAAAACTATCAAGGTCATCAAAAACAAGGAAAACTTGAGAAACTGTCACAGTCAATAGGAGCCTAAGAAATGATGACTAAATGTAAGGTGGTATCCTGAATGAGATACCAGAACAGAAAAATGGCATTAGGGGAAAACTGAGGAAATATAAATACAGCATAGAGTTTAATTAATTATAATGTATCAATATCAGTTCATTAACTGTGACAAATGTCCCACACTAATGGAAGATTAACATACATAGGATAAACTGAGTGTGGAGCATATGGGAATTCTCTGTAATATCCATCACAGCAATTATGTAAATCTACAAGTTTTCTTAAATTAAAAAAAAAAAAAAAGGAAAATCCCAAATATTACACAAAAAGTCTTAGAACTAATAGCAAACTCAACATGCCAAAATTATTTGTGTTTCCATATACTAACCATAATGGGCAGAAAAGAAAATGAAAAAAGAAATCCACTCTAAGAATTCCATTACAAAGAATAAAGTAGAAAGACATACACTGAAAAATACAAAATGTTTATGAAATAAATTAAGGAAGACACCAACAAATGGGAAAAACACCCTGTGTTCATGGATTAGAAGACCTGATATTCTTAATTTTAAGATGTCAATACCACCCTAAGAGACCTACTCATTCAATGCAATGTCCATCAAAAACCCAATGACAAGTCCACAGCTAACATTACACTCATTGATGAAAAGTTGAAAGCTTTTCCTCTAAGATTAGAAACAAGACAAGGATTCCCATTCTACTTCTTTTTTCAACACAGTACTAGAAGTCCTAACCAGAGCAATTATACCAGAAAAAAAATAAAAGCCACCTAAATAGGAAAGGAAGAAGTTAAATTTTCTGTTTGCTGATGACATGATCTTATGCATACAAACCCCTATAGAACTGATAAAAAAAATTCAGTAAATTTCCAGTATATAAAATCACTATACAAAAATCAATTATATTTTTATACACTAGCAATGAACTATCCAAAAAAAATTAAGAAAACAATACCATTTGCATCAGCATCCAAAAGAGTAAAATACTTAAGAATAAATGTAACCAAGGAAGTGAAAGATCTGTACATTGAAATTCAAAACATTGATGAAAGAAATTAAACACACATAAATAAAAAGATAGCCCATGTTCACAGATTAGAAGAATTAATATTGTTAAAATGCCCATGCCACCCAAAGTGGTCTTCAGATTCAATGTAATCCTTATCAAAATTCCAATGCCATTTTTTTACAGAAATAGAAAAAAATATTCACATGGAACTACAAAAGGCCCTGACTAGCTCAAGCAACCTTGAGGGAAAAGAACAAAGCTGGAGACATTTCAAAGTAGACTTGAAAGCTATAGCAATCAAAACAAAATGGCATTGGCATTAAAACAGATACATTGTCCAATGGAACAAGAAAGACAACCTAAAAATAAACTCATTCATTTATGGTGCACTGATTTTCTTTTTATTGAGACAGGGTCTCACTCTGTTGCCCAGGCTACAGTACAGTGGCATCATCATAACTCACTGCAACTTCCAACTCAAGCGATCTTCTTGCCTTGGCTTCCCTAGTAGCTGAGACTACAAATACACATTACCACACTGAGTTAATTAAAAAAACATTTTTTGCAAAGAGGCAGTCTCACTATGTTGCTCAAGCTGGCCTCGAGCGTTACTCCCACCTCAGCCAAAAGTCATAAGATTATATGTGCGAAAATCACTAGGTCACCATGTCTGGCCTTGATTTTGAATAAAGATGCCAAAAACATGCAATGGGAAAAGGACAGTGTATTCAGTAAATGGTACTGGGAAAGTGGATATCCACATGCAGAAGAATGAGATTGGATCCTCCTTTCAAACCATATATAGAAACAAACTTACACTGGATTAAAGATTTAAATGACCCATGACTATAAAGCTACTAGAATAAAATATAAAAGGGAACCTCCGTTATGTTGGCCTGGGCAATGACATTTTGGGTAAGATTCTAAAAGCACAGTCAACAAAAGCAAAAAAGACAAATGGTATTGTATTAGACTAAAAAGCTTCTGCATAACAAAGGAAACAATAAACAGGATGAAGAGACAACCTACAGAGTGGGAGTAAATATTTACAAACCATACATCTGATAAGGGTATGGTTTTATCTTTTAATATCCAAAATATAAAAGAAACCAAAACAATGGCAAGGGAATAAAGTAACTTGAATAAAAAGTGGGCAAAGAACTTGAATAGATACTTCTCAAGAAGATATAGAAGTGTCCAATAGCATCATGAAAAAAATGCTCAACATCACTAAGCATTAGGAAAATGCAAATCAAACCCACCTCATACTTGTTAAAATGGCTATTATCAAAAAGACAAAAGATAACAAGTGTTTGCAAGGATGTGGAGAAGGGGGGCCCTTGCATATTGTGGTGAGAATACTACAGCCATATGGACAACAGTATGAAGGATTTTCTCAAAACTAAATATAGAATTACCATGTGATCTAGCATTGCCATTTCTGAGTATATATCCAAAACTATCTAAGTATGTATGTCAAAGAGATCCCCTGTTCACTCTGTTATTCACAATAGCCAAGGTCAGAAATCAACCTACGTGTCCATTGATGGACGAATGGGTAAAGAAAATGAAGTATATACACATAATGAATACCATTCAGTCTTTAAAAAGAAGGAAATTCTGTTATTTGCAACAATATGGATGGACCTAGAGAACAATGTTAAGTGAAACAAGCCAGGAACAAAAAGACAAACACTACATGATCTCACTTACAGGTGGAATCTCAAAAAATGGAACTTAAAAGAAGTAGAGAGTAGGCTCAGCACCTGTAGCTCAGCAGCTAG
>CAUYRH010020976.1:0-16060 GCA_963574655.1 Perodicticus potto | reverse complement strand
AGACTAACTGATGCACACTTGCATCACTTGTTACGACTAGCAGTGACAAATATGGAACCGGACATTGATGGTCTCATTAGCCAAAAACAGGCCAGCTCATAGTTCCCATTGAAATACTGGTAAGTTTGTTGATTTAACTTTATTTGTTCTTCATTTTAAATATCGTACTTGTTCCCGTTCTATTTTTTTACTTCAAAATAAGATATGTGGAGTGTGCATAGGAATTTGTTCATAGTTGTTTTATTTTTTAAAACTATAGTCAGGTCTGCCAACAGTCTGAGGGACACTACTGAACTGGCCCCCTGTTTAAAAAGTTTGAGGACCCCTGGTTTAGCCCATAAGTCAGGGCAGATTTAATTGGAACACAGGCTAAGTCTATGCCTCACATCTTCAGATGTTATATTTTGACTCAATAAGTACCGTTTACATGCTGAATTCGGGCTTTTCTAGATCCATTAGATGAAGGCTTACCATTCTGAGATTGTGAACTGGTTGCCCATGACCAAGTTAGTCCTGCAGAGGTGTTTAGTGAGATGTACGCCCATGTTACACCACAAGATCCTTTAAATTAGGTTGCAACACTTCAACATCCAGAAATAGAAAAGTCCAGACTTCTTTAAAATCCAGCCTTAAAAACTCACAGTATACTCCAGAGTGAGCCCCCATTCCTTCAGGACAACATTCTGCTGAAGCCGATTTGAAGGATGTCTGTTGTTTATTCCAGGACTGTGTCCTCTAAGTGCTCTACTATCTGCTCAGGGCTCCCAATTCGTCTCTCTCACCGGCTTCAGTCATCCACCTCTTCCTCCTGACACCTGCAGGTCCAGCTCCTGTGTCACACTGAGTCAGGGGCCAGTTGGTCCCCCTCAGGCCCTCCCTCCCTTGTCCCTCCCCAGCTCTCCCTTGCTACTGGGCTGTGTCCTTGGACCATACTCTGGACTCCTGCTTCACTTAGTGAGGCCTGAGTGCCCAGAAAGGGGGCGGGGAGGGAAGAGAAGATGTCCAGAGAAGACGTCCAGAGGAGAGACAAGATGCTTTGCCTGTACAGTGGATCCTCCTGATATTTTAATTCTGTTGAAGCAGGTATGATTTGGGAAAAGAAGCCTGTAAGGTTCCTAATTAGAAACTTAATTACTTATTTTTATTCTTTTTTAGAATAGAAACCCCTTTTCAATACAAGACTTTGCACATTTTCCCAGGCAGGAGGAATGTGGTGACTGCAGGACTCTAAGCTGTCCCTGTTAAGTGGCACTGTCCTATGCACGGAGCCTGGAGCTGGTGGAAACTTCCACCAGGCCAGTCAAGGGCCTGCTGCTCTTTGCGAGGGGAAATGGATGAAGGTATTTTCAAACGGACTTGTCAAAGCAGAGAAGATATTTAATGTTCCTGATTGAATTATAACAGATAAACAGAAAGGTGCATACATCATAACTGTACAGTGCGATGATTATTCCTCATGAACACACAGACTGCAATCAAGTTCCTTGCATCTTTTCACCTAGTAAGGTGCGTGATATTACAGCCATTGTTAAAATGTTTTCTTCCGAATATATTCTTCTTGATTTGAGCCTATGGTTCTAATTTTCTCCTTCATGTTGAAGAAAACAGATCTCCAGTGGATCCGAAAACAATATTATTTTTCTCTCCCCACTGAGTGTTCAAACCCACTCTGTGGGATGGGTTTTTCCTGAACACATCAGTGAGGTTTAGGGCAGGTGCAATACTTTATCAGTTCACTCTTTAGTGATAGAAAGTTTTCCAATCACTTTTATCCTCCCATAAATGGTCTCTCTTACATAATTAAATGTCTAATTATAGTAAAAAACCCCCCGCAGATTAATTAGAAATTGGATCTATTGGTCTAGCCTCACTTTAAGGGAGGGACTGTGCTATCAGGGAGGGAGCTGTGGGGTCTGCTTTCCCTTGCCCTGTGTTGGGAATGTGTTTTCTGAGTCCTCTACAAGAGGAGAAGGCAAGAGCTGAATCGGTGGGAAACTGATACTGTCCTGAGAAGTCCCTGGACTTGCTTAGTATTCAAAGGCGTCTCTGTCTAGGCATAACCCATAATGAGCAATTGTCTCATTCTCATAGCTCATTTGTGAGTTTTGCAGAGAACACTGTCCCCGGCGGAGGAGTTCTCACCTTCAGCATTCTTGACCCAGCCCACTTTGTGTCTCAGCCTCCTGTGGTCCATGCATCATTTGAGGCCATCTGTCTATTTCATGCATTTTGCATGGGCAAGATCTAGGGCAAATCCAAGTTCTCTCTCACTGGGAACAGAACGTGCTAACAGGTTTGCTGCCCCGTTACACTCTCAGGAGTCAGATGCTAGTGGACACAGATCACGGTCTATAGTTCCCCTGCCAAAGTGGCCACAGGTTGTGCTGCTGGCTGAGAGGTGCAGGGAGAAGAGGGAAGTTTTCTTTAAAGATATGTTCTTTCCAATCTTGCCTCCCACCCTTGTAAACCCTCAAGAGGGCAAGGAGCTAGGGATTTGCAAAACTAGTTTTGGGAACCTCTTTGCAAGTTGAGCCTGTTAAAAATGGCGTCCCATTTTTGGAACATGGAGACAGTGCTGATTATCATGCCATTTCCCTAGACCTGAGTCAGAAAGGCATCATATCATGGCTCCATGACATGGAAGAATCCTTTTGAAATCTTGTTGTGAAAGTAAATTTACTCTCCTCTTCAGCTAGATTTCACCCACAGATTTTTATAGACATATCTTCTGTGTCATTAACACTTTAATTAGTAGTTGAAAGAAAAGGGCAAGGCTAGGGATGAAGGGCACAGGATTTCTGTTTCTTAGGATAGAACTTGCACTCCACAGGTTTCCGCTGACACCTGCTTCTGAGCTGGCCTGACCTCTACTCAGCAATGCTTCCAGGTGACGTTAGCCGCAGTGGGCACCCATATCTATGTGGTGTTCACAAGTGTATCATGATGCTTTGCAGAAATCCACAGCTACTGAATATATTTTTTAAAAGAAACTAATTCAAAAGAACATATGAGAAACAAAAAAAAAATTAAGGAGGAAAAGGATGACTTTTTTAAAACTTGAGATTTCTTGGCATGAGCTGCTGAGATGCTTAAAATGGAAAAATAGAGTTTGAAGATCATTAGAAAATTATCAGTGTGAATAAAAGGCAAATTAAAAACTGGAGGGAATGTTTATAACATGACAGGCAAATGATTAATGCTTTTATTATTTGAAAATCCTCACGAAATCAGTGAGCAAGAAGACAATGACTCCATGAAAACTGGCAAAAGATATGGAAAATAATTCATAAATTACCATGATAAGTCCAAACTTATTAATAACCTAAACGTGTGAATATAAACAAAATGAGGAGCCATTTTTTATCTTTCAAAGTGGCAATGTATAGTCTGGAACAAGGTCAAGATATTCTCATGCTAAGCTGACAGAAGAGTGAAAAAGGTTACTAATCTCAATTTGGCAAAGTATATAAAATACTTAAAATATGTACATCCTTTGACTCATTGATCTCATGTCTAGAAATTTAAATCAGGGAAATAACAAGCGTTGTGTGCCAAGATTAGCTATAGGAGTATATATCCTTGGGTTTAACAGTGGAAACTTTGGGAAAAAGTTAAATACAAAATGCTAGATCAGTAGTTGAAAGAATTCATACTTTTTTAGGGTGATGTGACTCTACCCACTAAACTCTGTACAGAAAACTGAGTGACAGACAAGCTATTCCTGCAGAGTTTGTGTTTATTGACTATCTGCTTTGCATGGAGGACTCTGCTGATGATAAAGCGACCAACAGAGCAGGGAAGATGCCTGATCTTGCAGAGCCCAGGGAGTACGCAGTACTTTCAGGTAAGTGCTTTGATAAAAATTATGTAGATTAGTGAAATAAAGTAGTAGATTATGAAACATTATATACAGCATGGTCCCACTTTAAAGGATAATTATATGCATCAGAAAAGTGTATACATACATACAAGGATTCCTTACTTTCAATTTTGTATTTCTTGTATTTTAAAAAGTATGTCTATTGCTTTCTAGATAAGTCTTTTAACATCAAAATTTAATCTGTGTAGCCTAAATAGTCTAAATAATTTCTTCTATTGCTTATCTGTCTTTTGGACATTTTAAATTAACTATTGTGATTTTATTTTTCTATTAATTATTATAAATTAAAACTCAGGTTTTATAATATGGGAAAAATAATAGTTGGATAAGTTGCATCTCTATTCTGCTTCATTTAATTGTGGAAAGTATGAATATTCATAGAGAAATGATAGATTCCTTACACGAATTGTTACCCCCACCCAGATAAGTGATTACCCCGTGGCACATGGGTGGATTCTCCGAGGCTGCGTACGTTCCTCAGCGTGGTCTGTTCTTGTTTCCTTTGTCCCTTGGATACCCTCTGTCTTCCTCTTCCTCGGAGTGTCCAGACCCAAATTAACAGCCCTGAATGCATCAGTCTGTCTTTTCCTCTCCCCTTCTCCGTGCTCACGTAATGCTATACAGATAAACAACCAAGTCTAGAGCCCAGGGCAGCGCTCAACCCAGCAGCAGCAGAGGGGGCTGGGGAAGCTCCTGAGTCTCACCCTTCAGAATGACAGAGCTGAGAGGCTTCCTGTGTGACCCCAGCGTTCCCAGCTGAAGTGTGCAAATGTCACCTATGGCAGGCGTGAGATCATGTTTTTATAATCCCATATTGGAGTAACTGACCCTCTGTTTCCCCATTTCTGTTGAAGGCATAGCCCCCATGGAAACGGGGTCAGCCAAGTTCTTGCCCTCAGCCAAGTTCTTGCCCCAGGCTCTGATAATCTGGTTAAAATAAGACACTATATGCATGTGGATATGTATGTATATAGTGTGTATATATAATCGTATATATTATATACAATGTGTGGCATATATTATATTTTATATATAGATATTTGCTTCATGATTCTCTCTTTAATTAGTTTTTATGGAAATTCCTCCTGCCATGTTACTTCGTATGGGTTAATCTCTCTCTCTGAACTCTCTCTGTGTGTGTGCATATATATATGTTTATAAATAGATTATGTACATATATCCATTTTGTTCATTATTTTTACACTTTAAATAAAGGTGCAAGAACTTTATGTTCTGATACTTTTATTTTTATGGACTAAATTGAGGAGTGATATTTCTTTGTCAAAAGGTGTATACACACATATTATTCTTGGTAATTTTATAGACACTGTCAAATTAATTTTTTTTCAAAAGTAGCATCATTGCCCACTTTCATAAGAAAAGTTTGAAAGCATTCTTTCCCACATGTCTGTTGGAAATAGTTTTATTATCTTATTTCTTTTCAGCCTGACTGATGTGAAGTTATAAATTATTGTTACTTTTATTTCATTTGAGTACTACTAAATTTGATCTTTTTACATGTTTCATGGCCTTTCAAATTTGGACTTCTATTAATCATTATGTTTAAGTTGCTTTTAATTATTTGTTCCCTTCTTTGCCAATTTGTAGAAGTCATTTTATACCTATTAACACATTGCCATCTGCATAATAACATTTTTTCCAGCTCACATGTTTATCTACTGTTACTTTCCAGTATTACTTTAGCTATATAAATGTTTACATCATTATATAATTCAATTTGGAAATTTTCCTTATTAACATTCCTGGGTTCCCAGGCGTTATTTAAAAAGATCTCTTTGGCCCTTATTTTTACTCAGCTAGGTTTTCTGTAGGTATTGATTCTTTTAAATTTTTTAATATTCAGCTACTTTAATCCATCTAAAATTAATTTTTAAACATGGTTTATGACATATCATATGTGTAAGTATAGAGTTTCTATATTTGTCTTCTCAATATACAGTCAACTGTGGCAGTATGTTATGCTAATGCCTGTGTCTATGTGCTGGCATCCACATCTGTTTCACTGATTTATTTCTCTACTTTCATGTTTCAGTAATAGACAGCTAGCTTATTTGGTTATAGACACCTCAACATACCCATGCGTTAAACCAACAAATGTTGATTTGTTGCTCGCTGTGCAGCAATTCTGAGATCTATGGTGAAGTCATCCTTATTTGCATACACCTGTGGCGAAGCGCTCACCGTCTTTCTGCCTGGAGACACATTCAATCTTTATGTTCATATTTCATTGGCCAATACAAGTCACACGCTCCCCTTCCTTAGAGGATGATGGGAAGGCATGAGAAGAAGTGTAATAACAGTGATTACTTTTCCGTGCAAACACCACACTGATTGGATTTGTATCCTGATACTTTAGATTGGTGAATTTCATCAGTTGAAAAAAATCCTTAGTCTTTATCTCTTCAGAGATTACATTTACCACATGTACTATCTTTACTTTCTGGAGATTCAAGTAGGCTGTGTTTGATATTCTCATTTTATCCTCCATATATTTAATTTGCTGTTTCGTATACCCAGCTGTTCCCCCTCTATGCTGCAAGGAGGGCAAAATAAATTATTTTGATCTATTTTCTTATCCAATATTTTCTTATGTTTACTATTTTAAAAGCAAACCCCTGAGTTTTTATTTCATTTTTAACATTTTTACTTGTACAAGTTCTAGTTAGCTTTTTGCAAGACTCCTAAGGCATTTTTAATAAATCTCTATTTTTTTACAGTATCTTTCAAACTTCATTTATATTTCTTTAACCAGAGTAAGATGATTGCTGTATCACATATGTCCGATAATTACCATATGGAAAGAGCTATAAATCTATTTTCTTTCAAGCATTTCTTCTTGGGCTAGAGTCTCTCTTGAGTAATTTTCTATGAGCAATATCCTTATTGAATTTTTCATACCCTACAGTTAAGTTTTTGTTTATTTTTCACTCTGACAGTTGTACAGGTGGTTCTTTATTTTGCAACTCCTGAATAAACATTTCACTTTTCCTAGAACCACCTTCCCCGATCCCCCAAGCTTCTTTATTTCTTCCTGGTTGCCCCTTATGTTATTCTATTAAGCCTGAAATTAATTATTTAATTTAATAGTGACCAGCCTCCACAGTGGCCAGGCTGTCCTCTAGGGCATCTAGAGGACTCTAGAGGGTGTGTTTTTTAATCCTTAAAAAGATGTGTGTGTGTGTGTTCCACATCAAACTCCGGACATGGTCTCTTTCATCTCTTTTCTCTGTGGTCCTTACCTATGTCTTTGGCAGGTTGGAACCTGCTTTTCTTCTTGGTCTTTCTCTCTCTAGTTCTTTGGCTGTTCCGCCTGCCCTGCTTGGTTCTGTTGTTTATTTGCTTGTTTTGTGGGGTGCTGGAAGGTGACTCTGGTTCCTCCACCCTCTCTGTAACTACTGCGTAAAAGCTGAGGGACTCTTTGCTCCTTCCTGAGGATTTGGAGGAGACTTTTTGTACCCTGGTTTCCAGTTTCCGGGACATGGAGAGTCAAGACTCGACCCTACCTCACCAGCTCTCTCTTGGCTTTTTGGAGTCAATGGAATCTGCAATGCACACACAATGGAGGGAGTGACTTTAAGGTCCCCTCTGTCATTTGCTTTTGAGTTCATGCTTTGTCTAAGATGTTTGTCCAGGAGATGAAAGCTTATAAAGGCACACATCTTGTGCAGAGGGATCACAGCCACATTCCCATTGGCTGCACTGTGGCTCTGTGCAGGAGCGACCTGCCCCAGCCACCAGGTCCTCTGCAGGGCTCTCTCTGTGCTGCACCTGCTTCAGGGCCATGTGACTGAAAACCTTTGGGGCACAATGTCATCTCGAAACCAAGAATAAAGCAGATTTGTGAAAATTTTGGAACAATAAGAAGTGACCCTTATGGCATAGGGCAGAGGAAATTCTTTAGAATCTAGATGTATTATCTTGACAAGAAGTGGGAAATTAGTAATGAGGGAACAATGGAGAGTGTTAGAAGTCAGCGCAGTCTTATTGCAAATGATGTGACTTGGGGATTCCCCTGTGAGACACAGGGAATTGTGGGAGTGATCACACAAAATTGGGTAAGTCATTGCATCCAGAAACACTGGCAATTTGTTCAAGAAAAAGTGCCAACATGATGCTGAGATGTTATTGGATACGGAGTCAGGGCCATTAAGCTGTATGCTAAGTAAGAACAGTAATGGACTAAGATATCGAAGGGGAATCAAATCTAGATCTTGATTTTAGGGTTGGATAAATATGTCTAAACGGCAGATAAATATCAGCTGGCATTTGCTACAAATGATTCTACAAGCTTTAGCAGTTAATTAGACTACTTAAGTAAAATACAACTAACTGTGTATATTCTATTCCATGTAAGATGTTGAAATGATCAGAGACAATTTACTTCTCATAGCCAATATTCGGATTTCTCAACTGGAATATAACAAAATGTAATGCATCAACAAGAAATTACTTTCTCTTTTACTCAAATTTTAATTTGTATCAGAGCAAAAACAGATACAGAACAGAAACAAACAAAAAAGGCTGCCATGCTGTTTCTTGGCTGGTTAAAAAAAAAATCTAGGGAAATGCCAACTTGCCTTGAATGTGGAAAGAATGATAGCAGGTGTCATACGTGTCCATTTAAATAAAGGTTATTGATCTCTCCTTATCGTAAACTGAAAAGCCCATGGATCCTTGACATTCTATTGGCTTTTTTCTCCAAAATCTGTTCCAGAAGACAGCATTTGTTATGACATCCTATTCTATTCATCATGACTAGAAGAAGTCAGGCATTTGTCAATATGTGTTCTAAGCAGGGCTGTCTCTGTTTGAGTGGCATACTGCAGATGAAAATTAGTCTGCAAAATCAGCTACTTCATACACTGAGTCCCAATAGCATTCACACCTATTTTATGGAAATCACAAAATGCAAGAAAAAATTTACTTTTCTCTGTGTGCATGTTTATCCTTTTCCTTCAATATATTGTAAGCTGGATTGTACTTTGGGAAACATGAATTGTAAATGGCAATAAAATGCACGCGCATAAATTCAAACAATCTTACTTTAAGATGTTTTGCTGAATTTTATCCATATAGAAGTCGTATGACTTGAAATAGTCTACATTATTCTGTAAAAACAAACAATCTCAGAGAATTGACCACAAAATAGTCTGTTCCTTCAGCAGGGCCGTCCACTCTGCGTCTGTGAACCCTCAGGACTACTGTCTCCAAGTGTTACTGAATGCTTCAGGCTGATTCGATCAATCAGCTTAGCGTGGGCCTTCCTTGTTGGTACGTGCTTCTGTGGTCAGTGCACAGGAAAGAGGCAAGTGCGGAGGCCCCAGCCTGGGTCCTTCCTTCACATGGAAGTCGAAGGTGTGTCGACTGTGTCCCATATGCCCAGGTACAGAGGAGAAGTGAATATCAGGGAACAGTGATTACTCATCTGGTCTTCTGAATTCTTCTGTTGCTCAAGTTTTCCCGTAATCATGCCTACAGCCTTCAACACCATAACAAAGTAATAGTTATCTTTTATTTAGCTTTCAGTAAGAGCACGGCACTGCTCTGAGCACTCTGGGTGTGTTCTTTACTTAATGCTTAAGCTGATCCGTGAGCCGAGCATCATAATCTGCATTCCTGGTGGTGCACGGCTCCTGTCATTCCCGGTGGGTGGTGCACGGCTTGTGTCATTCCAAGTGGGTGGTGCACGGCTCGCGTCATTCCCAGTGGGTGGTGCACGGCTCGTGTCATCGCTGGTGGGTGGTGCACGGCTCGTGTCATTCCCAGTGGGTGATGCACGGCTCGTGTCATCACTGGTGGGTGGTGCACGGCTTGTGTCATTACTGTTGGGTGGTGCATGGCTCGTGTCATCACAGGTGGTGCACGGCTTGTGTCATCACTGGGGGGTGGTGCACAGCTAGTGTCATTCCTGGTGGGTGGTGCACGGCTCGTGTCATTACTGGTGGGTGGTGCTCTGCTCATGTCATTCCAAGTGGGTGTTGCACGGCTCGTGTCATTCCCGGTGGGTGGTGCATGGCTCGTGTCATCACTGGTGGGTGGTGCACGGCTCATGTCATCACTGGTGGGTGGTGCTCTGCTCGTGTCATTCCCAGTGGGTGCTGCACGGCTTGTGTCATCGCTGGTGGGTGGTGCACGGCTCGTGTCATCGCTGGTGGGTGGTGCATGGCTTGTGTCATTCCAAGTGGGTGGTGCACGGCTCGCATCATTCCCGGTGGGTGGTGCATGGCTCGTGTCATCACTAGTGGGTGGTGCACGACTCGTGTCATTGCTGGTGGGTGGTGCATGGCTCGTGTCATTGCTGGTGGGTGGTGCACGGCTCATGTCATCACTGTGGGTGGTGTACGGCTCGCGTCATCACTGGTGGGTGGTGCATGGCTCGTGTCATCACCGGTGGTGCACGGCTCGTGTCATCACTGTGGGTGGTGTACGGCTCGTGTCATCACTGGTGGTGCATGGCTCGTGTCATTCCTGGTGGGTGATGCACGGCTCGTGTCATTACTGTTGGATGGTGCACGGCTCGTGTCATCACCCATGGTTCCCACCTTAGTGATGGCGCACACATCACTTAGCAAGCATGCTGCCAAGATTCAAACCCACATCTTTTCTTAATTTCAAGGCTTAATGCCCATGCCACTGTCTCAAACTGTAATTTGCTTCCATTTGCCAATTCCTAGCTGTCTGAGTTATTTTCTTTCAAAGCTCAGCATAATGAAGTTCTTATAAAATGAAACTTGAAGGTAAAGAATGGGAACAAAAGGGTTAGAAGCTGATCTATATCCCATTCTCTCTATCACAGTAACACCGAAGGTGGGAAAAACAAATGAAGAAGGAAAAATAATGATGGGGAACTCTGTTTTTAAACATACTAATAAGAATGTTGACAGTGTTTACTAATGAAAGCTAAGGAAGAGCCACTGGTGCCAGGTCCCTTCCTGCAGCTCCTGAGAGCTCAGTGCTGCCCGGGTAGAGGCCTGCCCCGGCCCCACTGGCCCTGCTGGCCTGACTGGCCTGGCCGTGTACACCACCTGAGCGCCCGGCAGGCCTGGCCGTGTGCACCACCTGACCACCCAAGACCACCCTCTGCTTCAAGGTGATGCCTGCACTCTTGCCCCCATCTCTTGCTCATCTTCTCAGATCTCTGCGCTCTCTGACCCCTCCAAAGCACTGACACACAAAAGATAAAAAAATTTCCATGGTTCTTAGCAACACATTAAATGTGGCTAAAGAGAAACAGTTCTTAAAACTGAGATGCTTGGCTTCCTCTCCTTGCAAGTCCTCTTCCCAAATATTGTGTGTTAGAAAAAAATAATAAACCCAAATTTATTTCTTGATCTCTCCTGTTACTAATGGAGATACCATTCTATGCTTATGGAGACAAGGATTCATTATTTATCTCACTGTGATTATGAATGGCTAGCAGACAGAGGCCGTGATTTGTGAGAACGGTTTTCCATGAAGAGCTGCCTTCATGCCTTGAATGTGGTGGCTCATCTCTGTGGATCCCCACAGAGGTGCAGAGAAAACTGCCCTTATTTGAATAACATTCCACCACATTCTTTATCAAACACTGTTCTATGGAATGAAAACCTTGATTATATAAAAAATTATGCCAGGAAAGAAATGTTTTGTGGTCAAATCATTGTGGAAGAACATACCATGCTCATGGTTGGGAAGAATCAATATCATTAAAATATCCTAATCACTCAAAGATCTACAGATTTAATGTAGTCCCCATTAACATACCATTTACTTCGCCATACGTAAAGTGCCTTACTTTGAAGAATCCAGACCATTTTTTTGTTACATCAGGGGCTAGTAAACATTTTCTTAAAGGGCCAGATAATAAATGTCTTAGGTTTTGCCAGCAAACAAATATAACAGTATCAAGAATAGAGTCTCCCCTGTAGATGCGTAGATATATAAGCACTTTAAATATGAACATTTGAAAACGTGAAAACTGTTCTTGAACTATCAGGCCATAGTTCACCACCTGAAATATTGTGTTGAGTTTTTGAAACATGAACAATTAAATACTTGCTAAATAAATCTTCATTGAGGAGACCTTAGGATTTAATTCAAAAATTGGTCAAAGAAAGAGCTTGCAAACACAATTGATTTTAATTGTTAATATTGTTCGTTCTACTTATACTTGGAAAAAGACATAAACATTTCCCCAAGTTCTTTAAATTACATGTTGTTTTTCAAATTATAAAAGAATTACAAGAATAAAAGCAGAGAAAATAAACCTATATCTGAGAGATAAAGACACCTAAGGCATTATATATTATTTCAAAGCGTTTTAATTTGTATTTTAAATTCTCATATAAACTCTTTGGGCGACTATAGTCCATGTAGTCCGTGTACTCATGGGTTTCAATGTTTGCAATTGTTGCTCAAGATTGTCTAAATAGGGCACTTCAGCTCAGCGTGAGAGATGTGGGCTGGCAATAAAAGGTAACGGTGATTGATTTTCTATTTTGATGGAGTTTTTTCACCTTTTTTTCCCTTTTTCTCTAACTTTCTGTTAATTAAATGACATGTGAAGCAAAGCAACCGTTGACCAGCAGTGACCCTGGTGGAATCTCTCTTTAAGCAGCACAGCACAGCCCACCAGGTCAATGCACTCACTGCCGTCTGCTGCCTTGTGACCTGACATGGGCTGTGGGCACAAAGTTCCCTTCTGGGGAGCAGCTGACCACCCAGCGAGGGCATGTGCTTCAGTATGTAGAGAGCAGCTTCTTCCAGTTTATTGGCAACACATTTTCTTTTCAGTGCACTGAAGATGAAATGAACAAGTACTAGCGTTCATTGTCATAGCTGCGCATTGCTGAAGTCTTCCGTAACCCATCACCGCTCTCATGTCACGGTGAGATTCCGCACATTCCCACAAGTGTCTTTGGAAGGATTTTGGTGAGATATTATGAAAGCTGCAAACACATACTGTGTTTCTTAGATTCAAAATCTGTGTGCACTTGAGTGGTTATTAATTACAATAAATACTGTCCGTCTTGGCTGCTTGATGGAACGGGGTCAGCTGGAGATTTTTACATCCATTGGTCTAAAATGGACTTTTTAAAAAGCTCTCTAAATAAATTTGCCTGAGTGTTCAAAAGTGAAGGAATAATGCCAAGGGAAGAGAGACCAAATTCTGCCAAGACAGACAAGGCTGCTGATGATATATTAAGCACAAATAACAAAGAAATATGGTGTGCGTTGCTTTGCCCCACCAGCTTCAAGCCAGTTCCCAAATTTCTGTCAAATTCTAATATTGGCAAAGAGCAAAAACCACACAAGCAGATTGAACAGCCGGGATTGTCCAGTTCACATTTCAGGAAAACAAAGTGCAGTTAAGCATCTCTGACAGAAAATAGTTTAGAAGACGAATTCCAGTTAATAGAAAGGAGTGGCAGAGAGGGGGAAAGAATATTCAGGGAAACACAGACGCTCCAAGCATTAGACTCTTGATTATTTTCTGTTACCACATTTCTTAGCGCTGACAGTTTACATTCAACTTCTAACTTAAAGAGGACGATGTAGGAGAAAACTTTCGTATTTGAGATTTGAGAGGCACAGGGCTGACAGCGTCCAATAGAACAAGGTTTGCAGGTGACTCCTGCAGGAACATAGCATGCTGGTGACAGGTGTGGCGATGACACTGCCATTGTGAGGGACCCCATTATCCAGCCATTCAGACGCTGCTCGAGTGCCTGCTAGCTGGATGGATCTTAACCAGATCACATTTCCAGGCTCTCCCATTCATTTTCAGCTTTCATGCAGAGTTCACTTTAGAAGTTCCTGGGCAGGTGGAGGAGGGAAAATAGCCTTATTTTCTTTTAAAAGATGGGCTGATGACTTAAGAACATAGCAATTTGTAATGCCTCTGGAGTCCTCTGCTAATACCCACAGCACAGAAACACGAACTTGGGTTTGGACGGGTGATAATGGGCAGTTGGCCAAGGTGACCACACTGGGACTGCTGTGCACCATGCGTGGGTTCAGGCAGGATTCTGAGGACCGAGGTCTTGGTTTCTGTGTCTAGACTAAATGTATCTCATATTTTGATGACTGGCTCCAGGTTGGCTAAGAAGACTGACCACTGCACAGTAGAAACAGAAATTACAAGCTTAAATGGAAGTTGGGTAAGACTTTACACACAGCCGTTATTTGCCTGTACAGTTTGTAACTTCCTTTAAATTGTTTGTCACTTTCCATGCATTAATGTTCCACGCACGTTTCTGTTACTTTCCATATGTCAAGGTTCTTGGATCCTTGATGCAAACAGGAATCTGAGAACATGGGAACAAACAGGAAGACACAGGAAACCACGGAGGACGCTGGAGAGAGCGCCGGCAAATGATGCAACTGGACAGGCCACGAGAGGCTTTGTGGAAAGTGTCAGTGCCAACCTTGGCTAAGAACCGGTAACTTAATCAGAGCCGTGATTTGAAGTTTGTCATTGAGGTGCCAGCCTGTAGCTTTCTGACACCAGTTCTGCTCGTCTTAAATCACCTCTGTGGAAAGCCCTGAACCTTGGCATCAGAGCCCAGAGTTCTGGCATCTTGGCCACAGAGTTACAACCCGACAGTCCTGTGAGTCTCAAGTCCTCTCTCCTAGTAAACTTCATCAGGCCCCTGCTCCCCTCCGTTCTTCCCAGGCCGGCAACATCCTCAGCCGGTTTCTGTGTCTCATCAGGCTCAGAGGGGGATGGGTCATCTGAATTCACGTGAATGTCCACTTCCACGGCTCCAGCTTAACATCCGTGTCACCCACTACGTATAGTCTCTGGGCCTGGATCCTGGAGTACGAGATGCCATAATCCTATCCATTCTACACATTTGTTCCTAGATTCATCAGAACACTAAATATTTAGTTCTTTAATGCTTAAAACAATCCTATTGTCATGGAAATCAGTTCACTAGGATTTCATTTCCCTAAATAACATCTCAAATATAAGCAAGATGATTTCAAATACTTCTATCTTTTTCTTTTGAAAATAAACTGCTTATAATAAATATTTGTACAACATTATTTAGTTGAGAGTATATGTATAGCATATATGATAGTGTTGAAAGTCTTAATTCATAAATATTGTTTGCAAATTAATTACTAAGTAAGACCTCCAGAAATGTTGAACAGGTAATTCATAAAAAGAGAAATGACCAGGGAAGATAGATTCTCAATGACAGCTTTATCAAGAATAAGTCATCTAAAAACAATGAGGTTATTAGCACATTAGCATGGCGGTTGTGTTTAACCAGTCACTTACGGCACTGGCTGCAGTGTGGTGAGGCCCCAAAAGATGTGGCCTTGTGATGACTCTTTTAAAAATATTTCCTATGGATAATATACATGATGTGTGGAAATACGCCTATACCAGGGATAATTACCACACCATTATTTTTAAAATAGTGAATGAGAAAGAAAGAAAGCAACCTATATATCCAATCATGATATTTTTTGAAAGATTAGGAAGCTACCAAAAATTTTGTAGAGGAATATATGGAAATGTATTCATACTTCACATCTATGTGGAAAAAATATTTACAAGTTCTGTCTAGTTTGTGCTATTTATATAATTTAAAAGTGATTAACTATTCCTTTGACCTTAGAATGTCATCAAAATCCAATACATCTTCAATCTACCATTTCAATAATGAATTAGGTACTGCATGTAAGGTGTCTGCCTGGCGCAACTTAGAAAATGAAATCAGCCTATAATAGCAATAGAATATTTAAAATAAACCCTTGATCAATTTTTCTGTTATAATTTTTTTCTGCAAATATTTGAGGAAAGAATGAGATTTTCTTCATGGAAGAGTCTTGCTTACTATCGAATAATACTTAACATTGGATGTTTTTCTCAATCAAAATTAGAAATGAAGCTACTCAGAGTACTTCACACTTAATGCTTTCATATTCTACAATAGAACCTCTGTAGATGACCACCTCCCACACTGACCACCTCCCACACTGACCACCTCGCCACACTGACCACCTCCCCACTCTGACCACCTCCCTACACTGACCATCTCCCCACACTGACCACCTCGCCACACTGACCACCTCCCCACTCTGACCACCTCCCTACACTGACCACGTCCGCACACTGACCACCTCCCCACACCGACCATCTCCATATCCTGACCTCCTCCCCACACT
>CAUYRH010020975.1:0-10079 GCA_963574655.1 Perodicticus potto | reverse complement strand
AATTCTACCAAACCTTCAAAGAGGAACTAGTACCTATATTACATAACCTTTTCCAAAACATAGAAAAAGAAGGAATCCTTCCCAGCACATTCTATTAAGCAAATACCACCTTAATCCCCAAACTCGGTAAGTACCCAACAAAGAAAGAAAACTATAGTCCAATTTCATTAATGAATGTTGATGCAAAAATATTCAATAAGGTTCTTGCAAACAGAATTCAATGGTACATCAAAAAAATTATACAACATGGTCACATTGGTTGAACAAGGTTGGTTCAACATATGTAAATCTATAAATATAATACACCACATAAAATAAAGACCATATGATTCTATCAATTGATGCAGGAAAAGCTTTTGATAATGTCCAGCATGTTTTTTATGATTAGAACACTTAAAAAAATAGGCTCGGATGGGACATTTCTTAAACTTAGAGAGGCCATCTGCAGAAAACTCACAGCCAATATCTTATTGAATGGAGTGAAAATGAAAACAAACCCACTCAGATTTGCAACTACACTAGCATCCCCCTTGTCACCACTGCTATTCAACATAGTAATGGAAGTGCTAGTCTATGCAGTCAGGGAAGAGAAGGGGATCAAGGGTATTGGGTTGGGGTCAGAAAAGGTCAAGCTTTTACTCTTTGAGCATCACATAATTTTATGCCTGCAAAATCCCAGGGATTCAACTACAAGTTCTTAGAAGTGATCCGGGAATATAGTAATATCTCAGGATACAAAATCAATACTTACAAATCAGTAGTTTTTATATATACCAAAAATATTCAAGCTGAAAATATAGTCAAGGACTCTGTTCCTTTTATGGTAATGCCAAATAAGATAAAATAACTGAGAATTTATCTAACAAAGGACATGAAAGATCTCTATAATGAGAATCATGAAACCCTGAGGAAAAAAATAGCTGAAAAAGTTAACAAATGGAAAAACATACCATGATCGTGGCTGGGAAGAATGAACATTGTTAAAATGTCCATACTACACAAATCAATCTACAGATTTAATGCAATCCATCTCTATCAAAGCACCAATCTCATACTTTAAAGAACTTGAAAAAATAGAACATTGTTTTATTTGTAATAAAACTTGAATAGCCAATACAATAATTAGGTATAAAAAAAAATCAGGAGGCATACGTTACCAGACTTCAGATTATACTATAAGTCTATAGTGATCAAAACAACATGGTACTGGCAAAAAATAGAGATGTGGACATAGGGAACAGAATAGAGAACCTGAAGATGAACCAAGCCACATATCATCATTTGATCTTTGATAAGCCTAACAAAAACATAAACTGGAGAAAAGATTCCCTATTTACAAATGTTGCTAGGAGAACAGGCTAGTGACATGTAGAAGAGAGATATTGGACCCTCACCTTTCACCACTAACAAAAATTAATTCTTACTGGATAAAAGATTTAAAATTAAGACATAAAGTTATAAAAATACTAGATGAGAGTGCAGGGAAAACACTTGAATAGATTGGCCTGGAAAAATCTGCTATGAGAAGGACTCCACTGGCAATTGAAGCAAGATCAAAAACATTACTGGTTTTTGATCAAGCTAAAAAGCTTCTGCACCGCAAAGGGCACTGCAAGTAAAGCAAAGAGACAGCCTTCAGAATGGGAGAGTATTTTTGTAGGTTATGTTCCAACAAAGGTCTGATAATTAAAACAGATAACTCCACAAAGAATTCAAACTAATCAGTAAGAAAAGAACAAACAACCCCATTTCTTTTTGGGCAAGAGACTTGAACAGAAACTTCTTTGAAATGACAGGTGCATGGCCTACAAATGCATGAAGAAAACCCATGAAAAAATTCTCATCATCTTTAGTCATTGGAAAATGCAAATCAAGATCACTTTGAGATATCACCTAACTCCAGTAAGATTTGACCACATCCGTCACAAAATCCCCAAAACTGCAGATATTGGCATGTATGTGGATAGAAAGGAACACTTCTATACTGCTGGCAAGACTTCAAACTAATATAGCCTTTTGGAAAGAAATATAGAGAATTGTCCTGGAACTAAAAGTGGGCCCATTGTTTGATCCCGCAGTATCATTACTAGGTATCTACCCAGATAAACAAAAATTATTTTGCAACAAAGACATTTGTACCAGAATGTTTATTGAAGTCCAATTCACAATAGCCAAGTCATGCAAGCAGCCTAAAGTCCCAGCAACCCATGAATGGATTAACAAATTATGGTATATGTATACCAAGGAATAGTATGAAGTAATAAATAGAGGGCGACTTTGAATTTATTATGTTTAACTGGATGGAGCTGGAACATATTCTTAGTAAAGTATCTCAAGAATGGAAAAAAAAATGTATCCGATAGATGTACTCAATACTATTACGAAACCAATATATAAACACACATTCATACAAATGATCAAATACAAGGATAGTTCAGAATGAAAGAAGGAAGAAAAGGGAGAGGGGATGAGTGGGAGAGTGCTAGTGGAGGAAGGGTATTTGTCAGAATCCCACCTAATGTACATATTGCAAATGTATATTTCTTTTCTGTTCTTTTCTTTTTCTTTCTTTCTTTTTTTTTTTTTTTTTGCTGTTTTTGGCCTGGGCCAGGTTTGAACCCACTACCTCTGGTACATGAGGCTGGAGCCCTACTCTTTTGAGCCACAGGAGCCACCCACAAATGTATATTTCAAAACAACCAAGAGTATATTATAAATGTCATATGACAAGAATGAGTAAGTGAGGTAATAGTTATGTTAATTAGTTTGATCTAAGCATTCTACATTGTATGTCAAATTATCACATTGTACCCCATAAATGTATACATTTATGATTAATAAAAATTAAGTTAAAATTATTTCTTCATATAACAAAGGTGTTCGTCCACTTCTGGATGACTGGAGACTCTTCTCTACTAGTCTTGGCATGTTTTCATTATACTCCAATGATTTTTGGCTACCTAGTCAAAGTGCTTCAGAATATGTATTGTTTCACTTCTCATTGTACGCAGATGGAATTAATGAGCATTATGTTTTCGCTAAGTGGTGTCTAAGTGAGCAGGAAGACAACATACATGTCCAATGCCTGCATAAATTTCTAGAATTTAATAGTTTATTGTCACCTCTGTATTGTAAATAGCAATAAAAATAACAGCATTGTAACAGTTTCTCCAAATTTGCGAGGCTTAACTTTATTTAGAGAATTTCATCTTTATGAGCCAGTGCAAGATTTTTGTCATATCCGGATTTAAATTTTGCCCCCACTTTATTATTTTGATGTCTATTTTAGAAACAGTGTTCTGTAATAAGAATGTTTTCAAAGAGCTTTGTCAAAAACATTTTAAAACAGCCCCCAGTATTTCTGTCCCTTAATGCCCATGCTTTGTATAATACGCTCCCTTTGAGTGGGAGCAGGGATTGTTAATATGATGTGATAGTCATTTTAGTAATTGTTATGTTGTGTAAGTCTGTTTTGGCAGATTGGAGAGGCCAATTTGAATTGAGAGAGTTTCCTGCTGTCTTTGAAGAAGCGGACAACCATGCTGTGAACTGCCTATGTAGGTAGCCACGTGGCAAGAACCACAAGTGGCCTCCAGTAGTTGAAAGCAGTCCTCAGTTGACAGCTATCAAAAAAACAAAACAAAAGAGGACTTCAGTCCAATAGCTTCAAGAAAATGAATTCTGTCAACAACCTGGAAGAGCTTGTAAGAGGGTCTGTTCTAACCAAGGCTTCAAATGAGGATGCAGCTGGCTATGACACACTGAGCAGGGAACCCAGATAAGTGGTCTCTGGATTCACGATGAATGGGAATTATGTGATTAAAAAATTGATTTATTTTAAACTACTAACTCAATGGTAACAAATCATATACAACAAAGGAAAACTATATATCTCGATGAGTTGTTACAAAAATTAAAAGACAAATATTTAAATCTATGTAAGTGTCTCTTAAATGGAAAATGCTTGTCATTCAAGAAACTAAACACTAAGGGTGTCTATTTCTGCAAATATATAGAGTAAGGAACAACAGTGGGGACATTTCCTCAAAACTTAATCTTTACTTCCATATTCTAGAGATTCAAGTAGGAATCTCTATTCTTCTTTCAAGTTAGAGGCCACTATGGTTACCTTCACAGTCCTGCACTATAATTTATTCTGCACTAAGTGGACATATGTAATAAACTCAGAAAGTGCATCAAATATATTTATTCATTTGATATGCACTGAATAACAGCCCACTCTTTTTTAGAACTTTTCAAGCATAACAACTCCATGAAACTGATAAGACTAAAAGTATTTAAATGAATCCTCTATATAAAACTAAGATGAATTACTTTTTAAAAATTATCATCAGTTTTGTAAGATAATGCAAATGATGTTTTAGCTCTTCTAAAATTTCATTTATTTTTTCCCCTCCCATTATACTTAAATAAAACATCTGTAGTGGTTTAAACAACCTAGACTATTAAAACAAAATAATTGGCATTTTAGCTCTGTTTTCAAGCTGTTACATGAACAATGAATCACCGAAGTTGCCAATTTTACACTGTGAAATAAAAATGTTTTATACAATAAAAGTTTATGTTCCCGGTGGCAGCCAATTTATTATTTCATTTAGAAAGATTCATTTAACATCCAGCCATTGCATGCTAAGTATATTTTGAAATGTTAGTCATTGAGTTATTGATTTATATCTATTAAGACTCTTAAAACAAGTTATTTTTTTCTTCTTTTAAGTGTTTTTTACAAAATCAAATGGAAATCTTTGTACTCATTTGTATTGATGCATTGCATCAATAGAAATTGTACCAATTAGGAGGAAGATGGCCGACTAGAGGCAACTTTGGCCAGAGGCTCCTGTCCAGAGGAAGAGATATTAGACAGAAGTGAACTCAGTGACGCTAAAGGTGGGAGCTGATCTAAGAAGATCGATAAGTGTGCACCATCTCTGCTGAGGCAAGCAGCAACTCCAAGAAAGATAATCCAAGAAAACAAATTATAGGTGCAAAGCCTATCACCACGAAGACAAGAGACCCCCTCCTCCAAATGAGAGGCTGGCTATGGGCTGTCTGAAAACAAGCAGGGAAAAAAAAAGACCTCCAATTTTACCCCATGAAGAGAGTAGCTAAACACTGGGCCTCCTCTCCAGGGAGGTCCCACTCATGAACTAGGTATCATCCTGCCTCATAAAATTGAATTGGTAATTTCCCCACAATTCTGATCTCCGTTCCACCCTTCTTCCTTTGCCTCGTTGTCTGAAGTTCTACCCTTGCAAAGCCCAGAGTGTTTGGCAATTCCCTGAGAGGCTTGCGCATTGTGTGTGCCACTGGACAACAGCGAGAAAACAGTGACTAGAGTGGAAGCTGGGGGAATGGGAAGAGAGGGTCACACAGGAGAGAGAGAAGTTGGTGGATGGCAGGTGATCTTTTCTGACTTGGTTTGCTCACTGGAGGAGTTCAGGCTCCATTGCCTAGGGTTTGCAGGATGGAACTGCCTGAGGATGTCTACTGTCAGGCCACGGGAGATCCTTTGTTTGTACTCTCCCTGTTTACCAGTGATTGTACTGGCTGGGACAATCTGATTAGAATTCTTGACCTGGGCTATCCACTAAGGGACACTCTGAGGATGAGTGGCAGTTGTTTTATAGTGGAAAAGGACTGATTGTCCCCCTGCATCTGTCACTGGTGGGGGACAGGGCATTGCATGTGCTTGGATCTCTCCCCAGCTAATATTTCAGCCTAATACTGCCACTCTTTACAATTGGACAGAGGCTGGGTAATTTCAAGACAGAGCCAGCTTGTGCTACCTCACCAAGTAGGTCCTGAGAGTCTCTGTCTTCAGCTATAAAAAGGAATCTTGTAAAACTGTAGGGACAAAGACAAAATCACAAGCCCCAGCTCATTGGCAAAGGGCTGGTTAACTCCACTTCCTGGGGCCCCCAATATAATTTGACCCTATCAGTTTTAATTGCCAAATTGCAGAATTACTCATGGGGTAGAACCAGTAGAAGAACTATGGGAACATGAATAACCAGAATAAATCAACAACTCAAGGAATAATGAAGGAGATACAACAGAAGATGCCATTCATAGACAAATGCCTGAATTGTCAGAAATAGAATGGAGAATATGATTGGCAAATAAGATGAATAGAATGAAGAAAAAGATGGAAATAGAAATCCAAAGAGAAATTCAGAATTTATCCCAAGAAATTAATGAATTCAAAGACAAAGTCACCTATGATATGGACATAATGTGAAAAGGGATAGCAGAATTCAAGGAAATGAAAAGAAATTAGAATAGCTTCAAAATACAGTAGATTCCCTCAGAAATAGAGTTAAGTAGTCAAAAGAAAGGATCTCAGAAATTGAAGACAAAGCCTTAGAACACTACATTAATTAGATGTAAAAAGAAATCAGGAGGCATCATGTTACCAGCAAAGACATTTGCACCAGAATGTTTATTGCAGCCGAATTCACAATATCCAAGTCATGAAAGCAGCCCAAATCCTCATCAACTCATGAATGGATTAACAATTTTTTGTATATGTATACCATGGAATACTATGTAGCCATAAAACATCATTTACGTTTATCTGGATGAAGCTAGAAAACATTCTTCTTAGTATAGTATCTCAAGAATGGAAAAAAATGTATTCAATGTACTCATAACTATTATGAAATCTATATATAATCACTTGCACATTCATATGAATGATCAAACACAAAGATAGTCCAAACCCTGCAGGGTGGAGAGCGTAAATCCTCCTCAGCCTGAAAATATTCATTAAAAAATTAGATATGGGGAAAGGAGGAGAGGAGGATGGGGAGAGGGAGAGTAACTGGTGGGTCCACACCTATGGTGCATCTTAGAAGGGTACAGGTGAAACTTACTAAATGTAGAATATAAATGTCTAAACACAATAACTAAGAAAACGCCATGAAAGTTATGTTAACTAGTTCGATGAAAATATTTCAAATTGTATATAAAACCAACACATTGTACCCCATGATTGCTTTAATGTACACAGCTATGATTCAATAAAAAAAAAAAAAAAAAAAACACAAAGATAGTCCAGAAAGAAAGAGGAAAGAAGAGGGAGTGGGGAAGGGAGGGCAAGTGGAGGGAGAGTATTTGTTGGGATCTCACCTAATATCCCCAATGGTAAAGTACATTTCAAAACAACTAAGAATATATTATAAATGTCTTACCACAAAAAATAAGTAAGTGAGGTGATGGTTTTGTTAATCAGTTTCATGTAAGCATTCCACATTGTATAACAAATCATCACATTGTACCCCATAAATGTATAAGATTATGATTTAATAAGAATTAATTTAAAAAATAAGAATAATAATAAAAAGGGAATAAAAAGTAAGTTTACCAATTAATAAAAGATATAATTCACCATGTCTCATTATATTCCCACATTACAATACACAATGGAAAATATTTACTTAATGTATCCTATAAAATAAATTTAATCTCAATTATATAAGTTTAGACTATGTCTGACTTTATTTTATGTATTGTATAACTATTGCTATTTAGTCTATAACTGGCAGCATCTCTGTTTAACCAGCCTGTCTATAGGTTTTCACAAAAAGTGCTTTTTATCCTGTATGTGGTGAAAGAAGAGATAACCCCACACAAATCCTCACCCAGCTCAAATAATGATGTTTATGCATAAATATCCAATGGTATATAATGTAGTAAAGGTAGGCATATATTGTTCCATATTCAGTGGGGAATCAAGAAATTCAATCTCATCTTTTGGAACCTTCCATTTCTGGAGTTTTCCAAAAAAATAGTGAGAACTTTTTGGTATTTAAAACCTGTGGAAAATATCTCTAATTTTTAATATATCACGTAAACTACAAAGGTGCATATTGTCCAAGTCTGCATAGTCTATTGACAGTTTGGAAATCCCATCGTATCCTAGATAAAAGTTGGTACAGGGTTTTTTTACAGATTTCAAGATCACATTATTAGTTGTTTGTATTCGATTTCTTCAGTATACTAGTAAATCATAGTTGCTGTCAATTCATAGGACGGACACTTCACGGTAATGGAGTGCACTTCGACAGCACTTGTAGAACCAAATTGTGCCCCCAGTCTAGTACATCTAACCCTTTCTTCTCAGAGTCTGACCTGCATTTTTATCCATGGCTCCTTTATATTACCCTAACCAAACCACTGGCAGGAGTTTTATATTTCAGATAACATACATATTTTAATATAGTAAAGTAAACTTTATATTTTAGCTTTGTGTTAGATTTACTGAAAAGTTTTGAAAATAATAGAGTTCTTAAACACTTTCAATACAGTTTCCCCTACTTTTAAAGTATTATGTTACTTAGGTACATTTGTCAAATTAAAAAAAAATTGTTTAATATTATTAAGAAAACCACTTCATATTTTGTTCAAGTTTCACCAGTTTTTCCACTAACATTCTTCTTATGTTCCAGTATCCAATCCAGGATACCATGTTGCAGTTAGTGTGATTTGGGTTTAACTCAATGGCACAAAATAAAATCAAGGGCCTCCATAAGTATCAGAAATGCAGATTCTTAACATAGAAAGTTTTAGCAATAGGCAAGTTAGGGTAATTCGAATTTTCCACAGACTTCTATAGTAGCAGAATAAAAATAAATATCATAAAATCATCTGCCACAATAGTAATAAACCCCTTTATCATGTAATACATTTTACCTGTAGACATTTTTTGTAGTAAAAACTAGTGGTCAGGAAAAAACTAAATGATTTTCTGCACCTAGTAAATTCCTGCCAGTGGTTTGGTTAGGGTAATATAAAGAAGCCATGGGTAAAAATGCAGGTCAAACTCTGAGAAGAAAGGGTTAGATGTACTAGGCTGGGGGCACAATTTGGTTCTACAAGTGCTGTCGAAGTGCGCTCCTTTATCACGAAGTGTCCATCCTATGAATTGACAGGAACTATGATTTATTATCTGGACTTGCAATAATCCAGATAATCTTTCTTTTTTTTTTTTTAAATTTCAGGTCAATGTGAGGGTACAAATAAACAGTTCACAATATTTTAGTTTTTTATGTAGAGTCCCACTTGTAGTTGTGTCCCCCAAACAAGAGGTGTGTCACATGCCTCTACAGTGTGCCCATTAAGTAGGGGAGTACATCAATCCCATCCCCTTCTCCCCTTTCCCCACTCCTTTGTTCCAGCTCCCCCACCTTGAATAGAAATGAGTTTTTCTCCTGTGTGAGCATGAATTAGATTGTCTACTGACTTCAAATTAGTATTGAGTACATTGGATATTTGCTTTTCCATTCTCATGATACTTTACTAAGAATGTGTTTCAACCCCATCCAGCTTAATACAAAAGATGTAAAGTCACATCTTTTTTTTTTTCAGTTTTTGGCCGGGGTTGGGTTTGAACCCACCACCTCCGGCATATGGGGCCGGTGCCCTACTCCTTTGAGTCACAGGCACCCACCTGTAAAGTCACATGTTTTTTATGGCTGAATACATATGGATTGTATATATTATATATATCCATGGTATACATATACCAAAATTTGTTAATCCATTCCTGAATTGATGGGTATTTAGCTTGTTTCTACATCATGCAATTGCAAATTGAGCTGTGATAAATAATCCAGTGCAAATGAATTTATAATAAAATGGATTTTTTTTTTTTGTAGATGCCTAGTAGTAAGATTGTGGGGTCAAGTGGGAGTTATAATGTGACTTCTTTGAAAATTCTCCATACTTCCTTCCAAAGAGACTGTATAAGTTTGCAGTCCCACCAACAGTGTAAAAGTGTTCCTCTCTCCACTTATGCACAAACACCTGCGTCTTTGGGACTTTGTGATGAGGGCTAATCTTACTGGGGTTAGGTCATATCTCAGGGTGGTTTTGATTTGTATTTCTCTGATGAACATTTTTCAAATGCTTGTTAGTATTTTTCTGTCTTTCTCAGAGAAAGTTCTGATTATGTCTCTTGCCTAGTGATAGATGGGATTGTTAGCCTTTTTTTTGTTGTTGTTGATCAATTTAGTACTCTATTGATCCTAGTTATCAACTTTTTGTCAGATTTGTAACAT
>CAUYRH010020974.1:0-11638 GCA_963574655.1 Perodicticus potto | reverse complement strand
TTTTTTTTTTTTTTTGAGACAGAGCCTCAAGCTGTCACCCTGGATAGAGTGCTGTGGCATCACAGCTCACAGCAACCTCCAATTCCTGGGCTCAAGCAAGTCTCTTGCCTCCACCTCCTAAGTAGCTGGGACTACAGGCACATGCCAAAACGCCCAGGAGTTTTTGGTTGCAGCCATTATTGTTGTTTGGCAGACCCGGTCTGGATTCAAACCCGCCAGCTCAGGTGTATGTGGCTGGTGCCTTAACCCATTGAGCCACAGGCACCGAGCCAGCTTCTCAAAAATTTAAACATAGAATTTTCATATATCCCAGCCATTCTACTCCCAGATATATACCCTAGAGAATTGAAAACATACGTTCACAAAAAAGCTCTGCACAAAAATATTCTTAGTAGCATTATTCATAATAGCCAAATGTGTCAACAACCCAAATATCTATCATCTGACAAGTGAATAAACAAAATATAATATATCTATTCTATGGAATAATGTTCAGCCACAAAAAGAAATAAAGCCCTGATACATGCTACAATGTAGATGAACTTTGAAAACATTATGTTAGTTGAAAGACACCAGATACCGATGCCACTTAATGAATGATTCCATTTATATGAAACATCCAGAATGGGTAAATCCATGGATGTATAAATTAGATAGTTGCCAGGAACTGGTGGGTAGAAGAAATGAGGAGTGACCGCTAGTGGATACAGAGCATCTTTTTGACAAAAATGTTCTGGAATTAGGATTTCCAGAGGGTGGAGCAAAATGGCAGACAAGAAGGATATTTCATCTGACCTCTCCTAGTATGACTGGGGAAAAAAGAGAACCTAGCCATATCTGGTGCATGGACCTTACCTGGAGTTGTAGCTCTGGTAGCACAAAGAGATGTTGGTCTGCAAGAGATAGCAGGTGATCTACAGCTGTGTAGGTCTGACTCAGTAGGCAAGTGCCTATGAGCCAGCAAGAATGGCCAGCCCCCTCCACAGAGGTCAGGCAATGAGAGGAAGCCCTTCTACAGTTTTCAGTTTGGGGGGGAAGCTATGCATTGAGTGGATAGCTTGGAAGAGTGGGTGGACTCAAACAGTGTACAGCAACCAGATTTGAATACTGGGTAGAGTGGATTTACCATCAGTTTGGTGGCTGGCAAGGCAGCCATACTGGGAACATCCTGTCTGTGAGGGGGCTGCCATTAAGGGAAGGTCATGCCTAGATCAGGCTTCCACTCTTGGGACAGGCTGAGTGGCTCCCACACCCTCTGGGAACTATTGTCGTGGGTACTGTGAGACCTGCCTCCAAAGGATTCTGGAGAACTTTAAGATCCCAATCCAGTGGGGACTGAATGCTGAGGAACCAATCAGGGGATCACCCAAGGCAACTAAGTTAGGAATCAGGACCATGCCCAGAAACCAGAGAGAAGTTGCTGGCTGTGTTCTCTGCTTCCTAAAACCACACTGCTGCCTGGTGTCTCAGCAATATATTGCAACATATATACATATATATTTCTATTAAAGTTGGTCCCTCCTGCAATTAGTGTGTGTGTGTGTATTTTTTTCAGTTTTTTTTTTTCTTTTCTTTGTTGCTGATATTGCTGCTGTTTGGGGCTATTTGAGATTTTATGGTTTGTTTTGTTGTATTTTGCTTTTGCTAATTTGTTTGGTTGGTTCTATTCTTAACTTGCACTTTCACTTTCATCAATAGCAAGGGCTCCTGTATTTTTGGTTATGGTATTTCAGCATCATTCATTCTCTCTCTCCATTTCACTCCTCTCCTTCTTTCTCCCTTTTGATAGAGACTTTTCTACTTTTCTTATCTTTCCTGCATAAATTGCTCATATGACAGCAAAGCTATCCCCTCCTTTTTTTGATCTTTCTTCTTTCTTTCGGTTTTCCTCATCCCTCTCTCTCCTTTATTTGATACAATTGTATTTTTAATTTTCTTTATATATTTTTATTTTATTATTATTATTATTTTATTTTTTCTCTTGAGTGCTTGGGTGGCACAGCATTGGTCTAGCTGGGAGATCATGGCAATAGTAGGGCTCAAGAAGGCCAAGAGATCATGGTCTAGGAGCCCTTCTACCTTTAGCCCTGGGAAGACAGAATCAGCAAGTCCACACTGCAGAATTTTTCTTTTTCTTTTTCATTTTTATTTATTTTCTCTTTCTTGTTTTTTGTTTTTGCTCTTTTCTTTCTTTTTTTTATATTTGCCAGCAGTAGGGTCTGGCATTTCTCAGGCTGGTAAGGATCTCCTGATTTTGAGGAATCTACCCAGCCCAGTCCCCCCCAAATCCTTGAGTTACAAGCATGGCCATAGCACCATGTGATCAATACCATTTTTCCTATCACCCTCATTCTCTCTTCCTGTCCTCCTTCTTTCCTGTTCTTCAATTCTTTTCTTTCATCCTTCTTCCTTTTTTCTTTTTCTTTTCTTTTTCTATTTCCTTCTTTTTTCTTATTTCTTTCTTTTCCCCTTGTTTCTCCCTGCTCATGTTTTACTCTTTTCTTGGTTATACCAAGAAGCTACTTCAACACCTAAGCCTTGAGACAAGGTAATTTAAAGCAAAGGAGGAAGTGAGAAGGAAAAAGGAAGAAAAGGAGGTGAAAAAGAAGAAAGCATGCATGAAGAGGAACCAAAAGAAAAATTCAAGTAGCATGAAAAACCAAAACAGAGCAATGCCCCCAAAGGACCATGAGGCAGCTACTGCAGATGTCTCAACCTATAAAGAATTAATGGATTTGACAGAAAGGGAATTTAAAATTTTTATGATAAAGACAACAAAAGAAATGGGCAAGAAAATGGAAAGACGGAACCAAAAGATGGATGAGAGATATGTAGACTATAGAAAGGTTATGGTGGAGCTTAAGTAAATGAAGGAGACAATCAGGGAATGTATAGATGCAGTAGAAAATATCAAAAATAGATTAGACCATGGAGAAGAAATAACCTCAGAGCTAGAGGATAAAGTTCTTGAGTTACCCAAGGTAGTGAAAGTGGCAGAAAAGAAGAGAGAGAAAGCAAAACATCAGTCAGAGAACAATGAGACTTCATGAAATGTTCAAACATGAATAATTGGGATCTCTGAGGGGGAAGAAGATTGTCCAAAAGGAATGGAAGCCCAACTAGAGATTATCATAAATAAAAACTTCCCAAGTTTTAACAAAAGATTCCAACATACTCCTTTTAGAAGGATATTGAACCACAAGTCATCTCAACTCAAACAGAGCTTCTCCAAGACACATTGTAATAAACCTGTCCAAAGTAAAGACAAAAGAGAAAATTCTGCAAGCAGTCAGGAATAAGCACCAACTGACCTACAGGGGCAGAGTCATTAGGATGACAGTAGACTTTTCAATTGAAAATTTCCCAACCAGAAAAGAATGGTCATCCACCTTCTACAAAACAATTTTCAGTCTAGAATTCTGTATCCTGCTAAACTAAGCTTCAAAATTGATGGAGATATCAAATCTTTGGTGGATATGTAAACATCGAGGCAATTTGCCACAATAAGACCAGCTCTACAGGAAATAATTAAGCCTAGTCTCAACACTAACCATCACAATGTACCAACAGCAAAGTAAACACCCACAAACTAAAGGTCAAAATTTAGCTTGCAAAATGGCACAAAAGATAAAGGTATACAATGTACTTTCACAAAATAAATGAATAGAGTATCACTATACTTATCAATTCTTTCAATAAATGTTAAGGGCTTGAATTTCCCACTGAAGAGGCACAGTCTAGCAGATTGTATAAAAAAGCATAAGCCCCAAGAAACACACCTAGCCTTGAAGGAAAAATGAAGACTCAAGGTTAAGGGATAGAAAACAGTATTTCAAGCAAATGGAAATCAGAAGAAAGGAGGGGTTGCGATCTTAGTTTCAGATGCAAGTGGATTTAAAGCAACAAAAGTTAAGAAAGATAAAGATGGATACTTCAGACTGGTCAAGGAAACATTTTATACTGGTCAAAAAGACATTTCAATTTTAAATATTTATGCACCAAATTTAAATGCTCCCAGATTTATGAAACAGACCTTGATGGATCTGAGCAATATTATATCCCATAACACCATAATAACCAGAGACTTTGACACATCTTGATAGAACTGGACAGACTCTCTAAACTGAAACTAAAAAAAGATACAAAGGAGGCCAGGTACAGGTGGCTTATGCCTGTAATCCTAGCATTCTGGGAGGCTGAGGTGGGTGAATTGCCCTGAATTCACAGGTTTGAGATCAGCCTGAGCAAGAGTGAGACCCTGTTTGTAAAAATAGCTAGGCATTGTGGTGGGCACCTATAGTTCCAGCTACTCAAGAGGATAAGGCAAGAGAATTGCTTGAGCCCAAAGGTTGGAGGCAGCTGTGAGCTATGATGTCAAGCACTCTAACAAGGATGACAGAGTGAAACTCTTATCTCAAAAAGGGGGGGGAAGCATCTGTGGCTCAAGGAGTAGGACACTGGCCCCATACGCCAGGGGTGGTGGTTTCAAACCCAGGCCCAGCCAAAAACTGCAGAAAAAAAAAGAAGAAGAAGAAAAGATACAAAGCACTTAAACATGATGCTAGAACAAATGGGATTAATAGACATATACACACCATCCCAAAGGTAAGGAATATACATTTTTCTCATCAGCCCATGGAAAATACTCTAAAATAGATTACATCCTAGGATACAAATCAAACCTCAATAAAATTAGAAGAATAGAAATCATGCCTTGTATCTTCTCAGACCACAAGGCAATAAAGGTGGAACTCAACTCCAACAAAAATGTTCATCCCCACACAAAGGCATGTAAATTAAACAACCTTATGCTGAATGAGAGTTGGATTCAGGAAGAGAGAAAGAAAGAAATTGGTAAATTCCTCAAATATAACAACAATGAAGAAACAAGTTACCAACCTGTAGGATACAGCAAAAGCAGTCTTAAGAGGGAAATCTATTGTATTAGATACCTGCATTCAAAAAACAGAAAGGGAGTGCATCAACAAACTCATGAACCATCTTATGGAATTGGAAAAAGAACAATTTAATCCAAAACCCAGCAGAGGAAAAGAAATAGCCTAAATTAAATCAGAGATAAGTGAAATGGAAAACAAATGAATCATTCAGAAAATTAATGAAACAAAAAGTTGGTTCTTCAAAAACATAAATAAAATCAATAAACCTTTGGCCAGATTAACTAGAAACAGAAAAGTAAAATCTCTAATAACCTCAATCAGAAATGATAAAGGAGAAAATAACAACAAATGCCATAGAGATATAAGAGATTATCTCTGAGTACTATAAGCAACTCTACCCCAGAAATTTGACAATGTGGAGGAAATAGATCAATACCTGGAATCACACCCTCTCCCTAGACTTAACCATAAAGAAAGAGATCTCTTGAACAGACAAATTTTAAGCACTGAGATCAAAAAAACAATAAAAACCTCTCCCAACAAAAAAATGCCCTAGTCCAGATGGCTTCACAACAGAATTCTGTTAAACCTTAAAGAAGAGCTTATACCCATGCTACACAAATTATTCCAAAAAATTGAGAAGGAAGGAATCTTTCCCAATATGTTCTATGAAGCAAACATTACTCTAATAGCAAAACCAGGAAAAGACCCAACTAAAAAGGAGAACTTCAGACCAATTTCACTAATGAATATAGTTGCAAAAATTCTCTATAAAATCCTAGCCAAAAGATTACAGCTATACATTAAAAGATTATACATCACAATCAATTAGGTTTCATCCAGGGATGCAAAGCTGTTTTAACATATTCAAGTCCATAAAGGTTATTCACCATATCAAGACAAGTAAAAACAAAGACCATATGAGGCTCTCAACAGATGCAAAAAAAGCATTTGATAAAATTCAGCAACCTTTTCTAACAAGAACACTTAAAAATATAGGCATAGATGGCACATTTCATAAACTGATTGAAGCCATCTATAACAGCCCCACAACTAATATTATACTGAATGGAGTAAAACTGAAAGTTTTTCTACTTAGAACTGGAACCAGACATGGTCGTCCTCTATCGCCACTACTATTCAACATAGTTCTGGAATTTCTAGCCAATACAATCAGGCAAGAGACAGAAATAAAGGTCATCCAAATGGGAGCAGAGGAGGTCAAACACCCACTCTTTGCTGATGATATGATCTTATACTTAGAGAACCCCAAAGACTCAACCATAATAGTCCTGGAAGTGATTAAAAAATAGAGTAACATCTCAGGATATAAAATCAATGTCCACAAATCATTAGCCTTTATATAGGCCAACAATAGCCAAGTGGAGAAACTAATCAAGGACACAATTTCCTTTACAGTAGCTTCAACAAAAATGAAATACCTAGGAATATACCCAACAAAAGAGGTGAAGGACCTCTACAGAGAAAATTATGAAACTCTAAGAATATAAATAACAGAAGATATTAACAAATGGAAGAACATACCATGCTTGTGCCTAGAAAGAATCAAAATTGTGAAAATGTCTATACTTCCCAAAGCATTCTATAGATTCAATGCAATACCCATTAAAATATCAACATAATACTTTCAAGATCTGGAAAAAACAATTCTTCATTTTGTATGGAACCAGAAAATATCCCAAATAGCCAAGGCAATTCTTAGTAATAGAAACAAATCCAAGGGCATCACCCTACCAGACTTTAGGCTATACCAAAAGGCCATAGTGATCAAAACAGCATGGTGTTGACACAAAAATAGAGATATAGACATTTGGAAATGAGTAGAAAACCATGAGATGAAACTAATGTCTTAGAGCCACCTGACCTTTGATAAACCTAACAAGAACCTACACTGGGGAAAAGAATCCCTGTTTAATAAATGGTGCTGGCAGAACTGGATGACCACATGTAAAAGACTGAAACTGGACCTACACCTTTCACCACATACAAAAATTGATTCAAGATTGATAAAAGATTTAAACCTAAGGCATGAAACAACAAAAATCTTTGAAGAAAGTGTAGGGAAAACACTTGAAGATATCAGCCTGGGGAAAGATTTTTATGAAAAAGACTTCCATGGCAATAGCAACAACAACAAAATAAATAAATGGTACTTAATTAAACTGAAAAGCAAGAGAATTGCTTGAGTCCAAAGGTTGGAGGTTGCTGTGAGCTATGATGTTGTACAACTAAGGAGGCAACAACCAAAGCAAATGGACAACCTTCAGAATAGAAAAGATATTCGCATATTACAAATTGGACAAAGGCTTGATAACTAGGGTTTGCAGAGAACTCAAATTAATCAACAAAAAAAGAGCCACCAATTCCTTATATCACTGGGCAAAAGACATGAATAGAACCTTCTCTAAGGAAGACAGATGAATGGCTAACATGAAAAAATGCTCATTTTCACTAATCATCAAAGAAATGAAAATCAAAATCACCCTATGACAGCGGTTCTTAAACTGTGGGTTGTGACCCCCTATTAACAAAGAAAATACATTGCGGCATTAGGAAAGTTGAGAACCATTGCCCTAAGACATCACCTAAACCTAGTAAGATTAGTCCACTTCACAAAGTCCTAAAGCTGGAAATGCTGGTGTATATGTGGAGAGAGGGGAACACTTTCACACTGTTGGTGGGACTGCAATCTCATACAGTCTCTTTGGCAAGAAATATGGAGAATTCTCAAAGATCTCAAATTAGATCTCCCATCTGACCCCACAATCCCACTACTTGGCATCTACCCAAAAGAAAAAAAATATTTTACCATAAGGATATTTGCACTAGATTGTTTATTGCAGCTCAACTTACAATTGTCATGATGTGGAAACAACTTAAATGCCCATAAAACTCAGGAATGGATTAACAAATTGTGGTACATGCATACTGTGGAATACTATTCGGCCACAAAAAAGATGGTGACTTAATGTGCGGGGTGGAGCTGAAATACATTCTTCTTGGTGAAGTATCACAAGAATGGAAAAGCAAACATTCAATGTACTCAATAATAATATGAAGCCAATAGATGATTCCATGCATGTCCAAATAGGAGAAAAACTTATTTCAATTCACGTTGTGGGGAAGGGTAATGAAGGAGGAGGAGAGGGTTGAGATGCTCTCACTGAATGGGCACAGGGTTGGGGGAGGGGCGTTGGCACACTTTTTGTGTGTGAGACATATCCAGAACTCTATCAAACAAAATCAAATATTTTGACCTGGTTGCTTGCACCCTCACATTAACCTGAAATAAATTTACTTAAAATAATAAAAAAAAATGTTCTGGAATTAGACAGTGGTAGTGGTAGCACAACGTTGTGAATATACGAAAAACCAATGACATTTTAAAAGCACAGATGAAAAAAAATCGTAGCTGTCAATAGAATGGTAAACATAGCTGTGATATGAATTTAAACAAAAGGAGAAAGACTTAAAACTTCAAGGTCATGACAACTATTACAGGATTTGTTCAAGGGGAGAAAACACAACAAAAAGAGTAAACTTAGCCTGGAGAAATTCAAGGTTTCCTGAAGTTCTATTTTTTTAAATAGATGAAAATTGGTAAAGGAAATATAAGCACTGTTATAATAAGTTATTTTGACTTTCCTTAAATGTTACATTATGGCAGAGATGCCCAATAGTCATTCTTGAATCTAATATTCATTGGGATTAATAGCCAATGTTGGCCGATTATTGACTAAGGTTGGATATCTGAAGTTAACATACCAAGTCTTCAGAAAAGAGAAAATTGTTGAATAAATCACTTGAAAATGATGTATTTTTAAAATTTTGATCACCTACCACATCAGGGGTTTTCTCTAATATTGGACATCAATTTTCTAATGAGCTTTAGCTACAATGAATATACATAAAATGAGAGACTAGAATGAGTGGGGGAAGGGTAAAAGTGGGGAAGGTAGGAGTAACTAAGAAAAGCTTTATACAGATTGCAGGCGATGATGAGAGTTACATTCTGGACAGTGGCTGTGATGAGGAGCTGCAATGGCTCCCTGTGGGCAAGATCTTTAGTGTCAGGACTGCGGGCAGCTTTCTAATCCTACGTAAAAAGCAGCTGCTTTTCATTCCTGTTGGAGCAAAAATAATTTGCTTCCTCCCTTCTAGAACTGTGTAACCTGTATTTTCTTTCGTTATAAAAATCCTTGATTCACTCATAAGAACACAATAAGCTTTTATCTATCCAGTTTTCATGATTATCAACATTTTGTCTGCCTCATTTAATTTACTTGTCCTTTTGTAAATTTGTTTTTTGCAGGGATAATTTTGTGCAAATCCAAGGCATCATATCATTTTACCCTGAATTATTTCAGTATTCATTTCTAACATTTCATAAGGACATTTAACTATTTTGTGAGCACCACACCAGTATTATTACAAGTAACAAAATAATAACAACTTCTTAGTATACATGCTTGATTAGAGTCTGGCTAATGCTTTAGTCAAGAATGCCTCAGAAACAGTGCTGTGTACTTCCCATTGCATATAAACAGGCACATAATGTCGGCTTTATATTTTCCTTTCAATAATGATAATGCTAAGATCCATCAGTGTATTTGGGTGTTGTCAACATGTTCTATCTTTGTAAAGTTCCTTATCAACATTCACCCAATGGTTTCAGCATCCATTAAGAATTGTTACCTAAATACATTACTCTAACAGATTTACTAATTGTACCCTTTCATCTGCACTTACTAGCTGAAATTGTCTACAAAGACCTTTCATCACCTATTTGGTTACCCTGAAAAGCACGTCATGCAAGGGGGACAGAACAAATGCTGCGTGCTTTCTCTTTCTTTATTTGGATCCCTAGTAACATCTGAGCATGGTTTTTTCAATATTTGTGTTTTGGTTCAGTCAATGGAAATTTTAGTTTATTGTATTAATTTTTTCTGTTCACATTGTTTCATTTTTAGTCAATGGGAGACCCTTCAAGTACACGCTTGCATGCCTTTGATATGACCCCACTGATGTTGAAAGTTTCATTCTTTTCTGGCATAGCTAGGTGTTCCAGGACCATCTTGCACATTTACTGCCTTGGGTATGGAATTGGCCATTCCTCAAGGAGCCCTGACTCCTTTTAGTGGGAAATGGCATTTAGAGTCTATAATTCAGGCCTGAAGTGTAGTTATTGCTACTCTAGACCCTTTCAGCAAACAGATCTAGGAAACATATTTCTCTTTAGACACAAAAAAAATAATGAGTACTGATACTATCTATTTAAATTTGAGATCCCAGAGTTTTTCCATTATTTCTTTGATTGTATAGCATCTTTTGCTTCTTACATCCTCCCAGTTTTCCTGCCTCCTTGAATGGGGTTGTACGTTTATAAGAGAACCAAGAACTAACCCCACAGTGGGTTCAGATCCTTCCCTTTTACTCCCCACCACCTTCCGATCTGAACACCTTCCAGCTTTGAAATGTAATGAAGTGTCTGAGAGTTCCCACATTAGAACTATTCTTGTTTCCATCTTGGGAACAGGGGATGTAGTGGAAACCTTCCTATCTCAGACCAGTTCAAGGTCACTGGAGCCACAGGATCCCATAACACCAACCATTTCCACCCAAACACTTCCCAGGCTTCCCTGGAAATCGATGCTGGCAGAAAAGCACCCCCAGAGAAATGAGAAACAAAAGTAATTAAATGAGCTTCGTAGTTAAGAGCTTATGGCCAGAGAGCCCAGCTCTGATAGTCCCCCTGAGAAAAAGCCGAGTGTTTTTCCATTCTTTCCTTTTTAAAAATCTGATCCAGGTTAAATTATGTTCCATGGCAACTTGCATCAGTGAAGTTGTCATGGTTACAGGTGAACTGGAAAGTGAGCTGTGACAGAGCTCCCCAAGCTGCATGTCTTAAAGACACATCCATTTGTCTTCTTGTCCTAGCTAGAAAAGTAATGAGAATTAACAGCATTTCCCAGCAAAGTGTAGCCTGCGGAGAGGTGCAGACCAGGGGAGATGGGGCCATGGGCCTCTTCAAATCAATGTTCTGCTCCAGAAACCAGGGCAGGATCCCAGGACACATCACACAGTTCCCCCAGGTCTTCATCTGCCCATGCATGGGGAACGAGGATGAATTGCCAAGTGCTTGCATCTCTTCAAACGTAGCAACCTGAACCTTGTCCAGAAATTCTCTCTAGAGGAAAACTGAGAAATGGTATCTCATTCTCATCTATAGCAGTACCAACCGGTAGAAATAGAACATGAACCACCAGTGCAAACCATATGTGTAATTTTTACATTTTCTAGTAGCCACATTTAAAAACATTTTTTAAAAGGGAAAATTAATCCGACAATTCATATTTAACCCAATATATCCCAAACACCATTTTAACATGTAATTAATGTAAAAGTGAGATATTTGGGGGCGGCACCTGTGGCTCAAAGGAGTAGGGCGCCAGCCCCATGTACCAGAGGTGGTAGATTCAAACCCAGCCCCAGCCAAAAAAAAAAAAAAAAAGTATAAAACAAAAATAAAAGCGAGATATTTTATATTCTTTTTGCATTCAAATCTTTGAATTCTGGTGTATACGTTACATTTAAGTGCTTCCTGATGTATTGTAAATTCTTATTGCAATACTTGATCAGTTTCAATTGAAAAAGTTGATTTGTTTACATGGATGGAGCTGGAAAATATTCTTCTTAGTAAAGTATCTCAGGAATGGAAA
>CAUYRH010020971.1:0-10637 GCA_963574655.1 Perodicticus potto | reverse complement strand
TGTTAGATAATTGCACCACTTTGGCTCCCTATCCCGATTATCCACTGAAAAGCTCAAACTTATGGCCCTCCCCCTACCGCTCTTCACGCCAGAGCGGTAACACCTTATTGGCTGTTCTACCATCCCGACACCTCCCCTAACCGAGTCTATATAAGGCGCTCTTGTCTTTTTTTCCCTCTCTCTCTTCACTTCTCTTCTCCTCCTCCTCTCCCCCGTCCCCCCGTGTCTTCTCTCTCTCTCTCTCTCTCCCCCCCTCCCCACCTCCTTAATGCTGCTCTGCAGCTTCCCCACCAATAAAGACCTTTCGTACAAAAAAAAAAAAAAGAAAGAAAGAGATTGTCAAGGCCTTCAAAAATCCAACCCCATTAGTCCAGGTGCAAAGCAGAATAATCCTGTGCCAGATTCTTCCCAGTGATAGGGAGAATCCAAATTCTCTTGAAGAAATGATCACCGGGAAGTGGAGAAAAGAAAGAAGAAATGCCATCTAAATCAGCAATGCTCTGCTCACAGATAAACTCCCTTCAACCTTTTTCTCTGTGAGAATTTGCTGATCATCTAAGGATGCCCCTACCTACACCTCCAGAGAACCCTTATTCCTTGCCCCAAAGCTATCTCCAACCATGAAAAGCCATATTCTGTCCTTTTCTTTTGTAGAAACTTTTCAACCCCATTCTGCTTTGATGAATCTGTGCATCTAGAGTTGTTGTCAATATGTGAGTTACATCCCACAAAGTTACAAAAGCTTTCATGTTTTATATGCTTTATTTATGAGTTAGTTGTCTCCTTTCATCTTCATCAGTTTGTAAATTTGTTGATTGAATTGTCTACAATTTCTTTTAAATTTCTTTCTTCACCCAAGATAATCCACTATTGAAGTATCCTTTTGGGGACAGAATGACTTGCTATATTATTGGCAAATAGTATGCCTTACCTCTAAATGTTGACAAAAAGTCATTAGGATGAAGGAATCAGTGAAGGAGAGAAAATCAGGGTAGCAAGAACTTTGTCTGAGTAAGCTGACTCAGTATTTCAGTTCTTCTGAAAACAGCTAGATCTTAGAACACTTTAAATTATTAGGATATTTACATAAATCCCAGTCTTGAGAAACATCTCCTTCTTCACCCCAAGAACCGACATGGATGACAATCTTTTTTATTAATGACCATAATCACAAACCCACTGGAACAATGTGGCCCTTCTCTTTCAGGTCAGAGTTCACCCTGGGTAATTTACATTCCTGACCTTCTAAGGCAAAGTCTTCTTGTTTCTAGGTCCAACCCACAAAACCCTTTGATAGGTAGGAATTTTTATTAAGGTACAAACGCTAGGAACATGATCTAAGATGGATAAATTGGGCAGAAATCTCTCTATGACTGGAAATAATCAAACAGAAAGTAGATGACAATACTAAGCAAGACTATGGTAAAGGGCTTAAGATTATGAATCTTTTTAGCTGAAAGAAGATACAGACTTAGGTGAGACATTTCTACCAACTTAGTCATTAAGCCAGAGGGAAATTTCACCCAGACACAAAATCTTAATTCAAAGCAGTAACTGGGAGTGAAAACATTTCTATTATTAACCTCACAGAGAAGATTCAAGGAAATAATCTAGGACAAGATTCCGGTAACACCAAACACTAAATGAGTTTTATGTTTTGAACAAGAGGTAATCACTGAAATATTCCTTTAAAAAACTCCTCCTTCTAAATGTGTGTCCTATTTATGGAACAATAAGTTCTTAAAATCTTGAGAAAATAGTGTTCTTGTAAATACTTATTACATAAATAATGAAACATAAAGTAAAATATAATTTGTTTTAAAATTTCCAAACAAAAGATTTTACTGCTGAGGGAATGCCCTTTGCATTTCAAACTATTAAATTAAATTGTGTAATTAGTTGGGCTTTGTCATCCAAGCCATGTTTCTATTACATGAAAAGACAATAGGATAGAACTTTAGTAGTCAGATTAAGGCAAGCAATTCCCATGACTCAAACCGTAGAACTACATGGCAAATGCCTGAAACATTGGCACCTGTCTTAGGCTCATGTGGTCGCATGAGTATGCAATTATTGAAGAAAAATAAACACAAACTCATTAATTTTGAGATTGTGTTGCAACCATACATATCATTCTTGTTTCTATATATTAGAGCTTTGACCTAAACTTATTACATTCTTTACATTAATCGGTCGAAGGATGAACATCATAAAAAATATTTTGTTTATAACGGTATCACTAAATTTTTCTTGCCAAATATGTCCGAGCAATCCATTGAGCAGAGGTGATATCAGGTTTACCTGGATAATGGCAACAATTGCTATGGTTTGGACATTAAAGTAAAAGTATTTACTAATTGTACAAAATATCAAGCTCTCTGGTATAAACTCCAGTTGGAAAGGCATAAAATATATTCATGTATATTTGTACATATTTAATACATAGTCACAATTGGTAATCTTTGCAGATTATCTAAAATGACCAAATAAAATTTTTCTGAAAATATAATTACCTAAGTGATTAAGAAATACAATAATCAAAATTTTATCTATAAAATCATATTTTTTCTAATTTTTTTCATTCCAAACTACCTTTTAATCTCTTTATCACAGAGTATATTCTACTTGAACAATGTTTTGTGATAAAAGCATATTGATTCGCTTTTTTTTTTTTTTTTGCAATTTTTTTGGGCGGAGCCAGGTTTGAACCTTGATTCTCTTTTCATTACATAGCTTACAAAAATATTGCCTTTTCTTGTGAAAAGAAGAAACAGATTTGAAAAACAGATTTGACAAAGTTTTACAGTCCATGGAATTAGTCTATAACAGAAAAGAAAATTCAGTAAAAGCATTAATATGTGTGTTTCTTTTGCAGTTTTCTTCCTGAATTATTAGAGTTCAGTAAATTAAAATGTGTTCATATTTTTAAAGTTTTTGAATTTCATAATAACATTTCCAAAAAAAGAAAAAAAATTAAAGTCATTTTCACTTGCTTATGCACAAAATGAATATCTTTGACAAAGTTTATGCTTCATTTTCATTTGAGAATTGTCTTGTAATTACTCTTTGCTATGCATGAAATCTGGCATTTAAACTTTCAGCATTGTCACCTAAAGGTACCTGCAGCGGTACTTGAGTTAATATTATTTGGCAAAATTCATGTTTTTATTTTTGTTCACACTAAGTTTGTCTTTGGTGAAATGAAGGATTAAAAAGCATACTGTGAGAACATATAGCCAATAAAATAGAAAGAAACCAGGCAAATCTGTTGTTCTGGAAGATAAGTAAAGAATGTTTCTGAAAAGAGAACAGGATCAACATGGTCACATGGTAGTGATTTGGTATAGGAAGAGTATTCTCACAGGTTCAAATGAAATCAAACAAAGCATGTGTGTAGCCATTCTCTTTCTAATGCCGCCTAAATGACAATAAATAAATAAATAAATCTGAGCCCACGTAGACAAAGAGAATGGAAGCAAAGATGACAGCAAGTGAGTAATATCAACAGAATTTTGAAAGACGAAAAATGGATAGAAAAGCACTAATGGACTTAGCTGAAAGGAGAGGGTCTCAAGCATTCACAATGGGGAAGGAAGTCCACAAGAAGCAACACAATTTCTACTACAGATCCCTAGGAAAAATATCAAGTATTAAAATATGCCTTTGTGTGTGGGGGGGGCGGGGGGATGCTGATAACTAATTTCAAAACAATGGTTGAAATTTGTATAAGGAAATACTAGATTCCTCAAATCACTTCTCAATTCTACATACCCTGAGATTACCCACCCTAATAGAAAATAAGGGTAAACAAAATTTCCTAGAGAAGTTTAGTAGGCTTACAAGAAAGAATTAAAATTAGAACTGAGATTCTAAACCAAAAACCTAGACTATGAAATTATAATGTTTATACTAACCAGGACACTCCTAGCCCCTTCTCCTATTAGGTACTAGAAAACTGCCAGCCATGTTTATGCTCCCCAAGTAGCATTAATTGTCTGGAATTAAAAAATAAAATAAAATAAAGAAAAAGACGTACAGATACCAAAGAAACCATTGGTTTTCTCACTTTTTCTACTCATGATCATAAAGAAACATGTGCTATACTTACTTAAATTTCCAGTCAACTTGTTTTCATATAAGGCAGTATAGAAAGCCACTAACATAGAAGTCAGAGTTTAAAATGAATAAACAGAAGAAAAGTGACAAGAAACAGATACATTGTATGGAAAAGAACATAGTCATAGTTACAACTTCATTTGCAGTTGCCTTTGGGATGCAGACTCTGAGATGAACTTAAGCATGCAAGATGTTTATTAGGGAATCTCCTTGGAGGGAACAAAAGCAGGTGTGGGCTAGGAGAGAAGTCAAGCTGCAAGGCTGGCCCTGTGACAACCTCAGCCTCAGCCTCAGTCTCTGGGGCTAGAACAGCCCTGCAGAGTTATCCCAATTTGGGCCAATTTGGCCAAGAATTTATGCCCTACATGTGACCATCTTTGTATGTGAGATATTCCATAAATGGGAGGTGATCTTAGGCAATGAGTCCTTCCTTGATCTAAGGGCTGTACCCAGTGTCCACCACAAAAGCTTTGACAAAATTGTAATAAATATCTTTAGAATGCTAAATGAAGGTATTAATCCATCTAGTGAAACTAGAAAAGCAGAAAAGACTATTCTGTAGGGTTTTTTTTAACATGGAATAGTCTGATAACATAAGAGAACTCTTAAAATTTCCAAATATAATAATGGAATTTTTTTTAATCTACAGGAGAGGTAAGAGATAAAGTTGAGAAAAATCTTTCAGAAAATTAAACAGAGGGCTGTGCCTGTGGCTCAGTGAGTAGGGCACTGGCCCCATATGCCAGAGGTGGCGGGTTCAAACCCAGCCCCGGCCAAAATCTGCAAAAAAAAAGAAAATTAAACAGAAAGAGAAAGATTTGAGAAATAGCTTAAATTAAAGGAATTTTTAACATTGAAGAAACAATTCAGAAGAACTAATATCTAAAAAAGGTGAGTTCTAGAAAGAGAAGATAGAGACAAAGGAATTGGGTTCCAGACTGAAAACTCCCAGTAAGTCTCCAATAAATTAGAGGAGAAAGGACATATTTGGGGGTGGGGGAGAATTTCAAAATTCCAAAAATAATGAGAAGATCCTAAAAGCCTCCAAAGACAAAAAGTCTATCCTGTATGCAAAATTAAGACTTAAAATAGCATTGAACTTTCATAACAGCAAAATGGAGCAACATCGTTGAAATGTTGAGGAAAAGGGTTTGTAGCCAACTTTCCACAGAGGCTCCAGGCCAGAAAGACAGTTAAAGGACAGAAATTTAACAAGAAAGCCAATGGTTCAGATCTGAATCCAAAAGAGAAGGTTGAAGAATGCACATCAACCCTGCTGAGGCGACCTGTGACCTCAAGGATACAAACGAAAGGTACAGAATCCATTGCCAAGTGGACAGGAGTCCCCTTCACCATGAGAATGGCTCGCAGTATACTGCATAACTCCATACAAACAAGTGAGCAGAGTTCAAATGTCCTCCAATTTTACCCCACAGGAGAGACCTTCTAAAAACCGGACCTTCTTCCCCTACTAGGGTGCCATGGCACTTTCCTGCCAGGTATAAAACTGTATAAAACTGTATATACTCTTTACCTGCAATTTTGAACCCCTGGAACTCCCTTCCACTCTCACCCCGAACCCTGGAAGCCTGTCCCCCATGGAGTCCAGATTCTTGGGCATGTTCTCAAGGGGTGTAGACAGGGCGTGGACTGTTGCTGATCTATGCTAACTTTCCGGCTTGGGAGTAAGGAGAAGATAATCAGTTGAGGGAGAGGTGGTACTCCGAGGCACCAGCAGCAGTGGGACGGTGACAATTGGGCTCAGACCCCTGGGGATATTTTGAACGAACACTCCCAGTCTCTCTGGGCAACCCAGGGAGGCCAGGCAATTTCTCTGGTGGTGGCCACTGGCAGAACAGATCTGGGAAAGAGCACAGGCTTACGGAGTAAAGGGTACACCTGAGGCTGAACGGCCTGGTCAGAGCACGGGGATTAGAATACACGCTCAGAGACAGCAGACCCCCAGGGCAGGGCTTACCCAGAGGACTGCTTTACTGAGCTTCAGACGCACCTGACCCTCAGGGGATCAAAGCTGAGACAAGGGGAAAATAGCCCAGGACAGAAACAAATTCAGCGAAGTTGTTCTCTTCTGGCAACAATATCAATCAGGGACAGGGCTGGAACTGAGTGAATTGCCCCAGCCCCTGTCAAGCACCCGAAGTTGTCAGGCCTCACCTCTCCCTGCCAAATAGTGATGAAGAGTGGCAGAGATTGGCGGCCTGGCTGAGAAGACTCAGATCTCCCTGTGACTCAGGCAGGCACAAACCCCTAGAGCATCTGCTCATTGCAGGGAACTAGATCACAGCCCTGCAAGGTTACCAGTCACTGAGTGTGACAGAGGTGCAAGGTAGGGAAGGAGGCATCAACCTTCCCAGACTAATTTATTTGCTGGTGGGGGGGTCCTTCAGACCTCATGGAGCACCGAAATGAGTTATACTAGAGTTGCCAGCAGACCCCTGCTATCTAGTTGTCAGAGACCTTTTGAACTCTCCCACTTGAGGCCGGTGCTGACTGGGACAATTGAGTGGGACCCCTTCAACTGGGCCAATCACCCAAGGACTATCCAAAGTGTTACCCTCGTTGTGTGGTAGTGGGAAGATTTTATTTTCCTTTTCCAATTATTGCCTGTGGGGGGCGGGCTGACTTAACTCCTCATATTTCTCCACAGCTCAGACTTCAACCCAGAGTAACTGATTCTCTAGGGTAAGACAGAGACCAGTTGAAAACAAGACAGAGCCACTTAACCCCAACACACCAAGAAGGTCCCCAGTTTCTCAGACAATAGTACTGTACAGGTCCTTGGCAAAACTCTAGGGGGATAGGTGCTGATGTCAGTCCCAGCTTTCACGCAAAGGACTGGCCATTCACTACTCCTAGAACTCCCAACCCAACTTATCCTTATCTGCTCATCTTACCAAATGGAACAAAATAATCATGGGGCAGAATCAGGGAAAAAGCTCTGGCAACATGAACAACCAGAGCAGATCACCCCCACTCCCCAAGGAACAATTCAGTGGACACAACTGAAGATCCTATGCATAAACAGATGGCTGAGATGTCAGAAACTGAATTCAGAATTTGGATTTCAAATAAGATCAATAAAATGGAGGAAAAGTTGGATTTAGAAATTCAAGGACCATTTCAAAAATTGTCTCAAGAATTCAAGGAATTCAAAGACCAAATGACCAAAGATTTTGACACATTGAGACAAGAATTTGCAGCCCTCAAAGATCTGAGAAATACAGTAGAATCCCTCAGTAACAGAATGGAGCCAGCACAAAAAAGGATTTCTGATATTGAAGACAAAGCTTTTGAACGCTCGCAAGAAGAGAAATGAAGGGCAAAAATGGATCATTCTCTCAGAGAGCTCTGGGATAATTTGAAGAAAACCAATATTCGCCTTGCATGGATACCTGAAAGCGATGAAGTGGCCTCATGAGGCACAGATTCTCTTCTTCACGAGATTATGAAAGAACTTTCCAGACATGCCAAGATTCTGAAATTCAGATAGCAGACAATTTCAGAACCCCAGCACAACTCAATCCAAATAAGACATCCCCCAGGCACATCTTAATTAAGTTCACTAAAGTTAATATGAAGGAGAAAATTCTGAAAGCAGCCAGACAGAAGAAAACCATTACCTAAAAGGGGAACAATATTAGAATAACTGCAGATCTCCCAGCTCAAACCTTTCAAGCTAGAAGAGGATGGTCATTGACTTTTAATCTCCTAAAACAAACTAACTTTCAACCCAGGATCCTATATCCAGCTAAATTGAGTTTCATTTATGATAGAGAAATTAAATACTTTAATGACATTCACATGTTGAAGAAATTTGCCATAACTAAACCACCTCTACAGGATATTCTCAGACCTATCCTCCATAATGGCCAGTGTAATCCTCCACCACAAAAGTAAACTCACTCAGAAACTTTTGATCAAATTCCAACCTCCACAGTAGCGAAAGGATTAAAAATGTCCACTGTACCTTTGAAAGGCGTATTAATATTCTCAATTAATCTGAATGGTTTAAATTTTCCTCTAAAGAGGCACAGACAATGGATACAAAACTCAGGCCAGATATCTGCTGCATACAAGAATCTCATCTTACCTTAAAAGATAAATATAGACTCAAAGTGAAGGGATGGTCTTCTATATTCTAGGCAAATGGAAAGCAGAAAAAAGCAGGTGTTGCAATCTTATTCGCAGATAAAATAGGCTTTAAACCAACCAAAGTAAGGAAGGATAAGGATGAACACTTCATATTTGTTAAAGGTAATACTCAATATGATGAGATTTTAATTATTAATATTTATGAACCCAACCAGAATGCACCTCAATTGATAAGAAAAACTCTAACAGACATAAGAAACTTGATTTCCTCCAGCTCCATAGTAGTTGGAAATTTTAACAACTCCTTTAGCAGTGTTGGATAGATCCTCCCATAAGAAGCTAAGCAAAGAAATTTTAGATTTAAACTTAACCATTCAACATCTGGATTTAACAGATATCTACTGAACATTTCATCCTAATAAAATTGAATACAAATTCTTCTCATCAGCCCATGGAACATACTCCAAAATCGATCACATCTTAGGTCACAAGTCTAACAGCAGCAAATTTAAAGGAATATAAATTTTTCCTTGCATCTTCTTGGACCATCATGGAATAAAAGTTGAACTCAATAATGACAGGAATTTACATACTCATACAAAAACATAGAAGCTAAATAACCTTATGCTGAACAATAGACGGGTCATAAACGAGATTAAGAAGGAAATTACCAACTTTTTAGGACAAAATGATAATGAAGACATGAATTATCAGAACCTCTGGGATACTGCAAAGGCAGTCCTAAGTGGGAAATTTATAGCACTGCAAGCCTTCCTCAAGAGAATGGAAAGAGAAGAAGTTAACAACTTAATGGAACATTTCAAGCAACTGGAAAAGAAAGAACATTCCATCCCCAAACCCAGGGGAAGAAAAGAAATAACCAAAATCAGAGAAGAATTAAATGAAATTGAAAACAAAAGAATTACACAACAGATCAATAAATCAAAAACTTGGTTCTTTGAAAAGGTCAATAAAATAGATAAACCTTTGGCTAACCAAATCAGGAAAAAAAGAATAAAATCACTAATTTAATCAATCAGAAATGGTACAGACAAAATAACAACAGACCCCTCAGAAATTCAAAACATCCTTAATGAATATTACAAGAAACTTTACTCTCAGAAATACAAAAATCTGAAGGAAATTGACCAATACTTGGACACACGCCACCTTCCAAGACTTAACCAGAATGAAGTGGAAATGTTGAACAGGCCTATATCAAGTTCTGAAATAGCATCAACTATACAAAATCTCCCTAAAGAGAAAAGCCCGGGCCCCAGATGGCTTCACATCAGGATTCTACCAAACCTTTAAAGAGGAACTAGTACCTATATTATTGAATCTTTTCCAAAATATAGAAAAAGAAGGAAAATTACCTAACAGATTCTATGAAGCAAACATCACCTTGATCCCTAAACCAGGAAAAGACCAAAGAAGAAAAGAAAATTATAGACCAATATCACTAATGAATATTGATGCAAAAATATTTAACAAGATACTAACAAACAGGATCCAACAACACATCAAACAAATTATACACTATGACCAAGTGGGCTTTATCCCAGGGTCTCATGGCTGGTTCAATATACATAAATCTATAAATGTAATCTAGCACATAAACTAATTAAAACATAAAGACCGTATGATTCTCTCAATTGATGCAGAAAAAGCTTTTGATAATATCCAGTATCCCTTCATGATCAGAACACTTAAGAAAATTGGTATAGAAGGGACATTTCTTAAACTAATAGAGGCCATTTACAGCAAACCCACAGCCAATATCGTACTGAATGGAGTTAAATTGAAATCATTTCCACTTATATCAGGAACCAGGCAAGGATGCCCATTGTCTCCATTGCTCTTTAACATTGTAATGAAACTTTTACCCATTGCAATTAGGGAAGAAGAGGTAATCAATGGTATCCACATAGGGTCAGAAAAAATTAAACTGTCACTCTTCACAGATGATATGATTGTATATCTGGAAAACACTAGAGATTCTACTACAAAACTTTTTAGAAGTGGTAAAGTAATACAGCAGTGTCTCAGGCTACAAAATCAGCATCATAAATCTGTAGCTTTTATATATACTAACAATAGCCAAGCTGAAAAAACAGTCAAGGACTCTATTCCTTTCACAGTAGTGCCAAAGAAGATGAAATATTTGGGAGTTTACCTAACAAAGGATGTAAAAGATCTCTATAAAGAGAACTATGAAACTCTAAGAAAAGAAATAGCTGACCATGTTAACAAATGGAAAAACATACTAAGCTCATGGCTGTGAAGAATCAACATTGTTAAAATGTCCATACTACCAAAAGCAATATACAATTTTAATGCAATTCCTATTAAAACTCCATTGTCATATTTAAAGATCTCAAAAAAATAATACTTCATTTTATATGGAA
>CAUYRH010020969.1:0-11137 GCA_963574655.1 Perodicticus potto | reverse complement strand
CATCACAGCTCACAGCAACCTCCAATTCCTGGGCTCAAGCGAGTCTCCTGCCTCCACCTCCCAAGTAGCTGGGACTACAGGCGCCCACCACAATGCCTGGCCATTTTTTGGTTGCAGCCGTCATTGTTGTTTGGCGGGCCCGGGCTGGATTTGAACCCGCCAGCTCAGGTGTACGTGGCTGGCACCTTAGCCCATTGAGCCACAGGCTGTATTATTTCTTACGACTGCTTTTCAATCTACCAGTCCCTCAAAATAAGTTTTAATTAACAACAAAAACATACACACACACAAAAAAAACATGGTCCTCCCTTTTGAATGTCCCTGCCTTCTAGGGTAGCCAAGGCTCTGTGAATATATGACCATCTGAGGACTTTTGAATACAGAAGAGAATGGTTTTCCAAACAGACGTGCCAGGAAGACAATAAAATGCATGTCTTCCCCAGTGTGCTTTTCCTCACACTCACACCATCCCTGACACAGTCAAACCATTTGCTTTTATTTTTAATATGATCTGTATAATAGGAGACCTGTAGTGCCATGCTGTTGTTTAAACTTATTTTCCCTATCACTGCTAAAGTTGTCTTTTGTCTGTTTGTTTTAAATGTGTTTTAGTCATTTGTATATCTTTGCTTTAAGACCCTGTTAATCTTTTGTCTTTTATCTTTTATTCTGTTGAGGTCTGCTATGTAATGATTTATACACATTATATGTGATGATTATTAATCATATTCTAGTATTTTGATAGCAAGCATTTTTCTTCATATTTATTTTTATTTTATTACTTATTTATTTACTTATTTATTTATTTTTCCTGAGACGGGGTCTCATCTTTCTGTCACCTGGGTTAGAGGTTTGAGGTTGGAGTGGCTTCTTTATAGTTCACTTTGACCTCAAACCCCTGCTCAAATGATTCTCCTGCCTCAGTCTCCTGAGTAGGTGGGACTACAGACATGCACTACTGCACCTGCTATCTGTTTCTACTTTTTGTAGAGACAGGGTTTCACTCTTGCTTGAGCTAGTCTTGAACTCCTAGCAGCAAGAAATCTTCCTTACTTGGTCTCCCAAAATATTTGAATTACAGATATGAGCCACCATGCCCAGCCTCAATGGCAGGTATTTTCATTAAAATATTTAACTTTGTTTTGAGAAATTTCTGTTGTTCAAATGCTTCAGTATGTGTGTGTGTATATATATATATATATATATATATATTCAAATCTGCAGATTTTTTCCTATAGCTTTTTTATCCTGTGTTTAGATTAGAAATATCTTACCTACCACCAAACTGTCAAAGCATTTTTATAGTTTTTAAAAATTGTTTTAAAATTTTTATTTAGTCTGTTTATTATTAATATATATATGATTATAATTAAATAATCTGTGAAGTTAAAGTAAAACTTTACTTTGGCCTTCCAAAGAGGTTTAATGCCATTTATTTTAGTATAGACTATCATTTAGCCACTGACTTTAAATATCACCTTTACCAAACTGATATCCCATATATCTAGGAGTCTCTGGACTTTCTTTTATTCTATCAATTTTTCTTTTTGTTCTTAGGCCCATACCAATTGTTCATTTCTTGTAGCTTTAGGGGTCATTTGACTTCTGATAGGTTAACAGGAGAACACATTCTGCATTCACTGTCCTCAGAGGGTTTACTTTGGCTCTTCCATTTCCCTGTAGGGCAAAACTTAGGTTTCCACACACTTTCCACCCATTAGCATGCAGTCTGAATGTTGCCTTCTTGAGAAACAGCCTCAGAGGGCAGGGTTTAGTCCAAGTTACTCTTGAGTTTAGATCCTTGCTTGGCCTTTTCCTTCCTGCTTGTATCAAGCAACTCACTATAGCTCTTGGTATTTTTGTTTTGTTTACCTTGAAAGGAGAAAAAGCAGGTAAATCACACACATTGGTTCTGAAAATTATTTAGGAGTGCTTAGCACAGTTCATGGCAGGTATTAGGCACCAAATGAATTTTGACTTCTAGCTGTATTACTTCTACTGTTGCTTATATTTCTACTATTACCTAATACTTTTTAGTTCTTATTAATCTCTTCTTACTTCTGCACCCATAGTTCTTAGTGCTTCTATTTTTTGCACACTAATAATATGCTATGATACCTCTTGAGGTATTTTGCTTTCTGGACATGTCTTTTTCTCACACTAGGCCTTGCACCTGATCTTTGTCTAATGACAGTTCTTCAGCAACTAGTCTAGTCTTAATAAAAAAGGAGCTTAATATGATCAATTAAACTAATCAATTAATTAAACTTAATGGCTATCAATATCCGTATATGGCTAAGCTACAAAATGTTTAAGTGTTTTTTCTTCGATTCTCACACCCCACACAATGCTCAATTCAGAATACTTTACCCCCAGTCACCAAAATGTGTGTGAGTTTTTCCTCCATGCACCAAGTAATTCTCTAGTTGGATACCAGCTGGATATTCTAGAATTCAACTTAATCCTAACACTAACTACAGATAGAATCAGACCTCACAATTTAAGGGCTCGGTTCCAAAGTTTCCCTGCCCCCTTCATATGCCAATCACAAGTTTGGGTCTCCAGAATGTCTAACAGACTAACTATCCATTTGAGGATCCCTTGACACTCTCCTCAGATTTGACTAATTTGCCAGGGCAGCTCACATCACTCAGGAAAACGCTTACTTATGTTTACATATTTGTTATAAAAAATATCATGAAAGTTGCAGATAAACAGCCAGATGGAAGCACTCCCTAGGGCAAAGTATAAGAAAAGGGGGGTGGAGCTTTCATTCCTCCTCCTGGTGGATCACCCTTTGGGAACCCCTTTGTTCAGCAACCCTGAGTTTTTTCCAGTTTTTATGGAGATCTCATTACATGATTGATTACATCAGTGGCCATTGATCAACTCAATCTTTAGCCTCTCTCCATCCTTGGAGGCCAAAGGAGGAGGTTTAACCACATGGTTCATTCAACCTGGCAACCAACTCCATCCTGAAGCTATCAGGATCTCAGACCCCAGAGTCACCTTATTAGAACAAAATATACTCCTGTCACCCAGAAAATTCCAAGGGATTTAGAAGCTCTGATTGATAGACCATTCTATCCTTCAAGAAGTTACCAAGGTCTTAGGAGCTCATGTCTGAATGTGTAGTTAAATACCAAATATCAGAATGAAAGATTGACCCAGAGCCCCTACCTACAAGGGTTTTTGGAGCTTTACTGTATATAGAAGGGAGAAGTGGTATCAGAACTGTGTTCTCTAAAAGTAGCTCTGACTCTTCATAGAAGCAGTGTCTGCTTCAGATATGAGTTTTGTTCATTAACTTGTTTTTGTCCTAAGACCTGCCAACATAAAGGGGTAATTCTGCCTGCAGAAAGAGCCAGGGCACTTTGGGGACCAAACAGGAACTGAGTTCTGCCAAGGGCAGTCCCGAGGCCAGGCTGGTCCTCAGATCATCCCTGAATTTAATGCCCACCAGGCCTTGACTCAAGAGATGAAACAAAAGAACACAAAGAGGAAAAGAAAAAGAAGGAGAAGAAAGGAGTGAAATGAGAGGCTAAGAGGAAAAGACAAAGAAGCCCAGACAAGAAAAGGAACTGGGAAGGACATGGGGTCACATACTGATAACTCATAGCCAAGGCCTTTCTCAAAGGCCCAAAGTACTCACCCTTCATACTTTGCCAAGACGCGCTGCAGTTCCCAGGTTATACTTGATCCCATCTGTTATGTTGCCTTGACTCACACATATCCTTTAAAATTTTCCCTTTGACCAAGTACAGTGGCTCACCCTTGTAATCCCAGCACTCTGGGAGACCAAGGCAGGTGGATTGCTTGAGCTTGGGAGTTTAAGACCTGAGCAAGAGTGAGAGCTAGTCCCTACTATAACAGAAAAATGAATCTAGTGTTATTGTGGGCATCTGTATACCCAGCTACTCAGGAGGCTGAGGCAAGAGGAAAAGTTGAGCCTAAGAGTTTGAGGTTGCTGTGAGCTGTGATACCACGGCACTAACCAGGGCAATGGAGTGAGACTCTGTCTCAAAAATAATAATAGTAATTAATTAATTCTTTCATTCATTAAAATTTTCTCTTTGATTTCAACTGTCATCAAAAGCCCAAGCATAAGGAAAAAATAAATGATTCCCAGTTACTATAGTGGTCTAGATGTTACCTTATTTCTTTCCTCATCTCTACTAGCGTTATAATTTCTGAGCAGCTCCTTGAACCTGAGGTGGAGCTGGGGTCTAAGGATTCCTGGATGATGAAAAAGCTCTTTTGGAGCTTCCCAACTGAGCCAGGGGAACATGGCCAGTAGGTGTTAGGGATACTGTTGAGACAAAGGTAAGAGCACAAAAATTATATATAAAAAAAAAATTTAATGGAAAATTATTTTGCCAGTAAAGTTCATAGATAATGGATAGATTGGGAAAATATTTACAGCACAGATGCATGATAAAGGAGTAGTATGTATAATATGTCAAAATTAATAAATGTTTAAGAGAAAAGTATCTAATAGAATATGAATAAAAGATATGAAGAAATTCATAGATGAGAAAACCCAAAAATTCAATAAATGTGGTGGTATGATAGACCTCCCTGGGTACAAAGGAAATGCAAGTAAACATAACACAATTGCTCCATGCTGATCTGGGATTGAACAGATCCCAGACCAAGTATAGTTGAACTTGAGGTTTGGGGCAGGAAATCTCTTTTTAAGGCTCTGTGGAATTATGGCCTATTTGTTTCCAGCCACTCCACAATGTAGCAGCCTCAGGCAGAGATTTTTCTTCCAAGTCATATCTTTCAACTGAGAAGAGTCTAGAGAGATTGACCGCTTGGTGTTAGATGTTGGAACATGGTCCATCCATCCCCCACCCCAAGGTATTCAGGTCACACCTCACACTCTGCTTCAGCAAAGGTTGGAGGACAAGCCTAGGAAGGGAAGGTACCTCCAATTTACCGTTACCTGAAAGCAGGGTTATAGGGAATCTTCACTGTACCTGGCAGAGAAGGCAGAATCAGAGGCAGTTATGAAAGACCTGGCTAGAGTTGTATTTTTTGTGGATCATAGAGGAAGCAGTCTGGATCATTCTGCACCCCAGTGTTATCCTCTTTGCCACTCCCTAGCCTAGCCTACCTGCAGTAGCTCAGGGATCAGTGCTTTCAACCTTGTGAGGCCATAGTATATTTCAGTCCCAGTGAATCTGTACCACAGGCTTCATGCCAAAAGAGCCAGTCTTTGTTCCTCGGGCCAGAGGCATCTCTGCTTCTCTTCAGGCCACATCCTAAGTAAAAACCTATTTTTCTTGCAGGGCCCCATTGAGCAAGCTGCTGGTCTCTCGATAAGCCATGCCTCTCGATATTTGTGCCTTTGTGTAGTCCTCCAAAACTGGGTCAGAAGCAGTCTTTCAGCTTATACTGGGTCCCCTTGGAATGCTTAGAAAATTCTCTCTTGATACCTAGCTGACATGCTTTGGAGATGTCACATGAAAGTGTTCTGGTAAATAGCCTTGCAGAGCCCCCAGGAAAAAAAAAAAAACATCAACTTCCAGCCCTGTAAGTAATCTGTCTGCATGTTCAAGCCAGCTGGGCTTCCACACTGCCTGCAGTTTCAGCCACCACTGGACCGAAACACAACAGAATCCAGATGAGAACCACCAAAGTGAGCCCAGGAAATCCACAGAACCATGAAAGATCATAATAAATATGTGTTTTAAGCCACTGGGTTTTGGAATGGTTTGTTAGATTTCATTAGGTAACTGAAACAGGCATTACTGAAGGCTCTGAGAAGTGGCCAAATTCAAAATCCTAACTTTTGCCAAGACCTCAACACTACAACCTTGAAAGATAAGTGGTTTCAATATCACAAACCAACATGAGACAGTTCCTCCAGTGAACGCATGACAACATGCCAAGATGTGCTAATCCTTTGACCTGAAATTGAGGGTTTCCTCTCATTTCCCCTGACTGTACATCAGTAGAGTCACCTCCATATTAGCATGTGACACTTTTAGCTCCTATCTCCTGGCACCAAATTCTATATACAGGCATTTTTTTTCCATTGAAAGAAAAAGAAAGCTCATCTCAGAATAGCTTAAATAGTAGAGGAAATCCGTTGATTTGCATAACTTAAAAGGGCAGACTTGGGTATTTGTGACTCCAGAAAGAACTTGATACTGGACTCATGAGATATCACCTCTGTGTTTCCTCCCCAGATCCTCATCACAGCCTCTCAGAGGCTTCAGATTTTACTGAATGTCTTTAGCAGTGATGAGCTTCATATAGAAGAATGATTATGGGGGGAGGGACAAGATGACCAACTGGAAGCAGCTTCTGTGAGAGGATCCTATCCAAAAGGAAGGAGAGCATCCAGAAAATGCCCAATTAAGCAGAAGAATGGGAGCCCAGCCAAGAGAGAAGTGATAACTGTTGGTCACCTCTGCTGAGGCAAGCTGCAACTCCAAGAAAGAAATCTTCAGGCACAAAATTCATCTGAAAAGAAAATTATCCATCCCATCCTCCAAGAAAACTGTGGTCTTTTTTGGTTTTTATTGTTTCATCTCTTTTTCCTCTTCATTTACTTCTGCAGGTTTTCTACAGACGAGAGGTGAACTGTGGACCTCTTGTCTCACCCCACGGGAGAGTGCTGTGGGAAGTGGGGACTGCTTCTCCCTGAGAGACCCTGCTGTGTCTCTGAACGCTCTCTTGCTAGGCAGAAAAATTGAACTAAAGTTCTCCCTACCCTCTGAACTTCCACTGCACCCTTCCCCCCCTTATTTGATAAACCAGAAGTCTATCCCCTGCTGAGACCATGAGAGGAGGTTCTTAAGCAGTGTACCCCCTGCTTGTGGGCTGGACCAAGAGCCTCGTCCCACAAGAGACTCTGAGGGCTGCACTGAGCTTCCCTGCCCACAACCATGGCCAGAGACTCTGCCTAGCGCTCCAGACCCCAGCAGCCTAGGCTGCCCGGGAAGGCGGCGCCACCCGCCACCAGAGACTCAGCCAAGCACGCACCAGCCCCCAGCGGGCCAGGCCACCCAGGAAGGTGGCACCGCCCACCACCAGAAACTCCACAGGCACACGCCAGACCTTGTGGGCCAGGCCACATGGGAAGGCGGCACCACCCGCCCCCAGAGGAGCTACACAAGGTCACTTCCTATAAATATCCAGCAACAATAGAGTGATCCTGATGGGGTCCAATCTTAGAGAGACACCTCTCCAACTCTGAGGACAGTCAGAGACAACAGTGAAAAACAATCATGAGGCAGAATCAATGGAAAAATTCTGGCAATATGAATAATCAGAGTAGATCAACTCCCCAAAGGGATCATAAGGCAGACACAGCACAAGATCCCATGCATAAACAAATGGCTGAGATGTCAGAAATCGAATTTAGAATCTGGATAGCAAATAAGATCAACAGAATGGAGAAAAGATAGAACTAGAATTTCAAGCAGTGATCCAAAAGATGTTTCAAGAATTCAACCAATTCAAAGACAAAATGATCAAAGATTTTGACATATTGACACAAGAAGTTGCAGCCCTCAAAGATCTGAGAAATACAGTAGAATCCCTCAGTTACAGAATGGAGCTAGCAGAAGAAAGGATTTCTGACATTGAAGACAGAGCTTTCGAATACTCCCAAACACTCAAAGAGGAAGAGAAATGGAAGGAAAACACACATCATTCTCTCAGAAAGCTCTGGGATAACTCAAAGAAAACCAATATTCATCTTATAGGGATACCTGAAAGTGACGAACTGGCTTCACAAGACACAGAATCCCTTCTAATTCAGATTATGAGAGAGAACTTTCCAGACATGCCAAGAGACTCTGAAATTCAGATAGCAGACAGTGTCAGAACCCCAGCACATCTCAACCTGAATAAGACATCCCCAAGGCACATCAAAGTTAACTTCAATAAAGTTAATAGAAGAAGATTCTGAAAGCAGCCAGACACAAGAAAACCATAACTTATAAGGGGAAGAACATTAGAATAACTGCATATCTCTCTGCTCAAACCTTTCAATCTAGAAAAGGATGGTCATCAACTTTTAATCTCCTAAAACAAAATAACTTTCAACCCAGGATTCTATATCCAGCCAAACTGAGTTTCATTTATGATGGAGAAATTAAATACTTTAATAACATCCACATGTTGAAGAAATTTGCCATAACTAAACCAGTTCTCCAGGATACTCTCAGACCTATCCTCCATAATGACCAGTGTAATCCTCCACCACAAAAGTAAATTCATTCAGAAACTTTCATTCAAATTCCAACTCCCACAATATTCCAGGCAATATTCTATATTCCAGGCAAATGGAAAGCAGAAAAAAGCAGGTGTTGCAATCTTATTCGCAAATACAATAGGCTTTAAACCAACCAAACTAAAGAAGGATAAGGACGTACACTTCATATTTGTTAAGGGTAATACTCAATATGATGAGATTTCAATTATTAATATTTATGCACTCAACCAGAATGCGCCTCAAATTATAAGAGAAACTCTAACAGACATGGGCAACTTAATTTCCTCCAGTTCCACAGTAGTCACAGATTTTAACACTACTTTATCAGTGTTGGACTGATCCTCCAAAAAGAAGCTAAGCAAAGAAATTTTACATTTAAAGTTAACCATCCAACATTCGGATTTAACAGACATCTACAGAACATTTCATCCTAAAAGAATTGAATACACATTCTTATCAGCCCATGAAACATACTCCAAAATTGATCACATCTTGGGTCACAAGTCTAACCTCAGCAAATTTTAAAAAAATAGAAATTATTCCTTGCATCTTCTCAGATCATCATGGAATAAAAGTTCAACTCAATAACAACCATAACCTGCACACTCAAACAAAAACATGGAAGCTAAACAACCTCATAATGAAGGACAGATGGGTCATTAAGAGATATTAAGAAGGAAATTTCCAAATTTTTGGAACAAAATGAAAATGAAGACATGAATTATCAGAACCTCTGGGATACTGCAAAGGCCATCCTAAGAGGGAAATTTATAGCACTACAAGCCTTCTTCCAGAGAATGGAAAGAGAGGAAGTTAACAACTTAATGGGACATCTTAAACAACTGGAAAGGGAAGAACATTCTAATCCCAAACCCAGAAGAAGAAAATAAATAACCAAAATTAGAGCAGATTAAATGAAATTGAAAACAAAAGAATTATACAACAGATTAATAAATCAAAATGTTGGGTTTTTGAAAAGATCAATAAAATAGATAAAACTTTGGCCAACCTAACCAGGAAAAAAAGAGTTAAATCTCTAATGTCACCAATCAGAAATGGTAAAGACGAAATAACAACAGACCCCTCAGAAATTCAAAACATCCTTAAAGAATATTACAAAAAACTTTACTCTCAGAAATACGAAAATCTGAAGGAATTGACCAATACTTGGAAGCACACCACCTTCCAAGAATTAGCCCAAAGGAAATGGAAAAGTTTAACAGGCCTATATCAAGTTCTGAAATAGCATCAACTATACAAAACCTCCCTAAAAAGAAAAGCCCTAGACCGGCTTCACATCAGAATTCTACCAAACCTTTAAAGAGGAACTAGTCCCTATATTATTCAACCTTTTCCAAAATATAGAAAAAGAAGGAATACTACCCAATACATTCTATGAAGGAAACATCACCTTGATCCCTAAACCAGGAAAAGACCCAACAACAAAAAAAAATTATAGACCAATATCAGTAATGAACATTGATGCAAAAATATTCAATAAGATCCTAGCAAACAGAATGCAGCAACACATCAAACAAATTATGCACATGACCAAGTGGACTTTATCCCAGGAGCTCAAGGCTGGTCCAATATACATAAATCCATAAATGTAATCCAGCACATAAACAAATTAAAAAATAAGGACCATATTATTCTCTCAATTGATGCAGAAAAAGCTTTTGATAATATCCAGCATCCCTTCATGATCAGAACAGTTAAGAAAATTGGTATTGAAGGGACATTTCTTAAACTGATAGAGGCCATCTACAGCAAACCCACAGCCAATATCGTATTGAATAGAGTTCAATAGAAACCATTCCCACTTAGATCAGGAACCAGGCAAGATTGCCCATTGTCTCCATTTCTCTTTAACATTGTAATGTAAGTTTTAGCCATTGCAATTAGGGAAGAACAGGCGATAAAGGGTATCCACATAGGGTCAGAAGAGATTAAACTTTACCTCTTCGCAGATGATATGATTGTATATGTGGAAAACACCAGGGATTCTACCACAAAACTTTAAAAGTGATCAAGGAATACAGCAGTGTTTCAGGCTACAAAATCAACACTCATAAATCTGTAGCCTTTATATACACCAACAATACCCAAGCAGAAAAAACAGTCAAAGGCTCTATTCCTTTCACAGTAGTGCCAAAGAAGATGAAATATTTGGGAGTCTGCCTAACCAAGGACGTGAAAGATTTCTACAAAGAGAACTATGAAACTCTAAGAAAAGAAATCGCTGAACATGTCAACAAATGGAAAAACATACCATGCTCATTGTTGGGAAGAATCAACATTGTTAAAATGTCCATACTACCCAAAACAATATACAATTTTAATGCAATTCCTACTAAAGCTCCATTGTCATATTTTAAAGATCTTGAAAAAATAATACTTTGTTTTATATGGAATCAGAAAAAACCTCAAATAGACAAGACATTACTTAGAAATAAAAACAAAGCAGGAGGAATCACGCTACCAGATCTAACACTGTACTATAAATCAATAGTGAACAAGACAGCATGGTTCTGGCACAAGAACAGAGAAGTAGATGTTTGGAACAGAATAGAAGACAAAGAGATGAACCCTGCTACTTACTGCTATTTGATCTTTGACAAGCCAATTAAAAACATTAAGTGGGGAAAAGACTCCCTATTTAACAAATAGTGCTGGGAGAAATGGCTGGCGACCTGTAGAAGACTGAAATTTAACCTACACCTTTTGCCTCTAACAAAGATAGACTCACACTGGATTAAAGATTTAAACTTAAGACATGAAACTATAAAAATACTAGAAGAAAGTACAGGGAAAACTCCTGAAAGAATTGGCCAGGCGAATACTTTATGAGGAGGACCCTCTAGGCAACTGAAGCAGTATCAAAATACACTACTGGGACCTGAT
>CAUYRH010020968.1:0-15787 GCA_963574655.1 Perodicticus potto | reverse complement strand
CTCAAGCTGTCACCCTGGATAGAGTGCTGTGACATCATAGCTCACAGCAACCTCTAATTCCTGGGCTCAAGCGAATCTCTTGCCTCTGCCTCCCAAGTAGCTGGGACTACAGGCGCCCACCACAACGCCCGGCCATTTTTTGGTTGCAGTTGTCGTTGTTTGGCGGGCCCGGGCTGGATTCGAACCCGCCAGCTCAGGTGTACGTGGCTGGCGCCTTAGCCCGTTGAGCCACAGGCGCCGAGCCGTGAATTTTATTTTTAAAAAATAATTTTTTTGGCTGGGCATGGGTGGCTCACACCTGTAATCTTAGCATTTGGGAGGCCCAGGCGGGTGGATTGCCTGAGCTTATAGGCTCAAGACCAACTTGAGCCACAGTGAGACCCCGTCTCTAAAAAAATAGCTGGGTGTTATGGCAGGTGGCTGTCATCCCAGCTACTTGGGAGGCTGAGGCAAGAGGATCACTTGAACCCAAGAGTTTGAGGTTGCTGTGAGCTAAGATGCCACAGCACTCTACCAAGGGTGACCAAGTAAGATTAGGTCTCAAAAAAAAAAACAACAACAACAAAAAAAAAGACCAATGTGTAGAACAATTCCCAGAAGGCAAAACGATTGCATTATCTTTATACCAAGTAGTAAGGAACATTGGCCAAGAGCTCTGGAGCTCTCCTTCATTTGTCCTACTTAGGTCTCAGGAGGCATGGTGCTTCCTGGTAGATAATGAGATAGGATGTTGGGTCTAAGTGACCAGGAATCTGTAATAGGGGAAAAATGGACTTAATCTTTAGTACAGTGAGTATGTTTTTGATTTATACTTAGCAAAGGAAATGAAAGCAGAGGGGTGAGTGACTAGCACATGATTTTTAGTTTTGTTTCTCATACTGTGATCTTTTTAGACTTTTAAGTCCCTAATTATCTTATTTAGCATTTACCAAGCATTTATTACATTACAGCCATTGTGCCAGGCCTTGGAAATATATTATTTCTAACTTCAAAGAATCCATAATCCAGTGGGCAGTAGCCTGGTATTTAAGAAGAAAAGTAAAAGGAAATGAAGCTGAAATGGTAAGCAAGGGAACTAGAGGATGGAAACTTTCTGTGTCTGGACTGAGAAGCCAGTGGTAGTTCTTAAGTAGGAAAGGGACTGGATTGGTTTTCTTTCTTTTTTTTTTTTTAGTAGAGGCAGAGTCTCACTTTGTCGCCCTCGGTAGAGTGCTGGGCCATCACAGCTCACAGCAACCTCCAGCTCCTGGGCTTAGGCAATTCTTTTGCCTCAGCCTCCGGAGTAGCTGGGACTACGGGCGCCCGCCACAAGGTCCGGCTATTTTTTGGTTGCAGTTTGCCCGGGGCCTGGTTTGAACCTGCCACCTTCGGTATATGGGGCTGGCTCCCTATCCACTGAGCCAGAGGCACCGCCCTGGATCAGTTTTATTTCTTAGTAAGCTAATTCTTGTAGCAGTGTGGAAGAGGGCCTGGAATAAGATTGAAGAAAGGGAAACCAGTTACAATACTCTGAGAGATGAGATTATGAGGCTTTAGAGAGGGGTTAAAGTATTGGACTAAACCTGACTACTGGTGCATACTTGCCACCACCTCTCCAGTCTCCATTCTAAGAAGCTCTGCATGCTGACACAAGACCACACAGATGAAGTATAGGTAGGAAGGCAAGATAGAGGCAGAGTCTGAGGACTGGAGCTGAACAGTTCATGGTTTTTGTCATTTTTTAAAGGATCAAGTCAAACATCTTTGAAAAATTCTGTGTAAGCTCTGAGTTATTGTACTGAATTTCATGTGATTTTTCTCCTGATCCTTTAGTGGAGATATAAACATTTCCATGTGAATACAAAGAATGAAACAACACTCTTAGCTCTTTTTCTCCCCTTTTAATGCTTCAAACCAGAGTGGGTAGCAAATGTTCCTAGGCCTCTCCATTGGAAAACAAGTCATTTCCATTTGAAGAAGTGACAAAGCATGGACAGCTGGGGATTTCAGGGCCATGATATTTACTTTATGGGCCAAATAGATCTATCACTGGAAGAAGCAAACAAATAAGCAAGCCTTGGCACACAGCCCCATTAGGCAGAGCTGTAATCAGTAACTTGATGAGAGTATATAAAGCAGTTCTGTTAGGTCCCACCCATCCCTGCTTGAACTCAGCATTAGGTCAATTCCCACAATGCAGTTGGCTTAGTAGCATAATGGAGGAAACAATTACTCTTCCTACTTCCTAGTCAAAGTGGAGGCAGCTCAAAGCTATGCCAAGAAATGGTATAAGCCTGCAGTGAACCACTGTGAATATCCTGACCTTGGGCCTGAAGGTCACCAGCTGGATACAAAGCCTTAGCCCTGGCCAATCTTACTTACCATCTTCTCTCTGAATATACTGTCTTCCTTCCTTACCTCATAAAATTATAAACCTTCTCAAGAAATCATGAAAGAGAACAGACTTGATTATTAGCTGTAAACAATCCTATCAAGTTAAAAAGACAAAATATTTGCTACAAGTAGCACTAAAATACTAAATTTTTTTTTCACCCTATATGGAGATAAAGAATACTCTTTTTAATTTTTTTTTTTGGAGACAGAGTCTCACTCTGTTGCTGGGCGCAGTGGCTCATACCAAGGTGGGAGGAATGCTTGAGGCCAGGAGCTCAAGATCAGCCTGAGCAAGACGGAGACCCCCATCTCTATAAAAAATAGAAAAATTAGCTGTGTATGGTAGCATTTATCTGTAATCCCAACTACTCAGGAAGCTGAGGCAGTAAGATCACTTGAGCCCGAGTTTGAAGTTGCACTAAGCTGTGATGATGCCACTGAACTCTAGCTAGAGCGACGGGATGAGATCCCATCTCAAAAATAAATAAAAATAGATATGAATGTTAAAAATACATAAAAATATTTTCAAAGAAATAAAAATTTAAATATGAAGAACTCCTTCTTCCACCCTTCACAATCACTAAGAGAAATCACACTTTTTCCCTAATTAAATTAACTGATTTAAAGTAATATTCATTACTATAAGGATGCTTGGGATTACAGTCATGAGCCACCTCGCCTGGCCCATCATGGGTTACTATAAGTTGAACACAAATATTTTGTTGGTTTATAACACAGGCCCCCAAAATATAAGCAGGGGACTTGGGTACAGACAAAATATAACAGTATTCTGATAATGTAAATTCATTTCTTTCCCCCCCCCCCCACAGGGCTTATGTTTAAGTAAGCAAATTCATTTCTAAAACAAAGGTGAGAACCAACTGTGCTATTTATGTAAACTGGTTATTTAATTCTGAAGGTTTACTAAAACCGTTAAGTAAGTCACAAGGTAGCTTTTTAAGCACAGTAGATTTGAGTCTATCTCTCTTTCTTACTTATTTTCCATTAGGAAATCCACAACGTATTTTTTCAAGCAGTAGAGATGGGCATCAACAAGGCCTGTGTGGAAACGTATTCTAGGGTGCCTGCAAAAAGAATAAGAATAAAGTGGCTCACAATCAGGTAACATGGGTTTCATTCTATTATATTATCAAGTAATAGGCATCAGGAAGGGTCAAAGTCATGCTGCCTTACACACCTTCTGGAGAGACCAGGATGGTGGACACTAGCTATGATCCTATCACATAAAAGGTCTTTTCCCTAGGAACTCTTATCATAGTGTAAGATGCTTTTAGACTTGTAAAGACATTTGTTGAGACATCAAATCACTGATAATCCACCTTCTTCCATCACAAACTCCTGCACACAATTCTTATAATATCTTCCTGTTTATACCCTAACTATCCCACTTTTTGCAGGCCGTACCTTAGTCATGCTTTCTTTTACCTCCAGGATTTGGTATGCATTTTCCATCTCCATAGAAGTTGAAGTAAATTCTACAAATACTCCTAACTTCCTACTTTTATTTATCAATCAAGACTCACCCCAAGGGCGGCGCCTGTGGCTCAGTGAGTAGGGTGCCGGCCCCATATACCGAGGCTGGTGGGTTTGAACCTGGCCCCAGCAAAACTGCAAACAAACTAACAAAAAAAAAGAAAAAGAAAAAGAAAGAAATTTATGGCTTGGCGCCTGTGGCTCAACAGGTTAAGGCGCCAGCCACGTACACCTGAGCTGGCGGGTTCGAATCCAGCCCGGGCCCGCCAAACAACAATGACGGCTGCAACCAAAAAATGGCCGTGCGTTGTGGCGGGCGCCTGTAGTCCCAGCTACTTGGGAGGCGGTATATGAGGCTGGCACCCTACTCCTTTGAGCCACAGGCACCACCCTAGGCTTACAGTTTTTTTTGTTTTGTTCTGTTTTGTTTTTTGAGACAGAGTCTCATTTTGTTGAGACTCAGTAGAATGCTGTGGCATCACAGCTCACAGCAACCTCAAACTCCTGGGCTTAAGCAATTCTCTTGCCTCACCCTCCCGAGTAGCTGAGACTACAGGTGCCCATCACAGCACCCAACTATTTTTAGAGACAAGGTCTCCCCCTGGCTCAGGCTGGTCTTGAATCCATGAGCTCAGGTAATTCTCCTGTTTTGGCCTCCCAGAGTGCTAGGATTACACGCTGGAGCCACTGCACCTGGACTGACAGGCTTACAGTTTTAAGGAAAATTATTCTTAGGGGATCTCCAGAAGTAAATTATCAAATAAGTTATAGTGTACTCCCTCCCATATAGTAGACAGTGGTTAGGAACTCTCCTTTTCCCTACCTACCCTCCCTTTAACTACAGACTTCCTGTTCTCTCCTTGATTAAGTATATTGATCACCGTGTAATCTTATTATGTAACTGAATGTGTGTGTGTGTCTTATGGGGGAAAGGGAGTCTTTAAAATTTCAGTGGTTTATGGCTTTTTCTTCCATACATTAGTTTCTGCCACAGCATGCATTATCGCATGCTGGATCATTGGGGAAGGGTAGTGAAGTTCACCACTGTCCTTTGTTTAGAGATTCTTATTTTTACATAAGTAGTCCATTCTATACAGATAGCTGACTAACTGTATTCCCCTTGCCTTTATGGCTGCTGGTGTAAACAAACTGCATTTCCCCATTGGTAAAAATTTTAAAAATGACTTTATTTGGACTCTTCATCTTTTAAAATTGTTTTTCGGGCATTGACATAGTAAAATAAATGTTGAGCCTTAGTACTTTCTCCTAAATGGGAGTTTTATCGAAATAGAGGAACTCTGCCTAAAAAAACATAATGCCCGGCTATTTTTTTGTTGCAGTTTGGCTGGGGCCGGGTTTGAACCCACCATCCTTGGTATATGGGGCCAGCGCCCTAGTCACTGAGCCACAGGTGCTGTCCGATAGTTCTCTTTTTTCATCTAAACAGTTTGGTAAGTTGTCCCCTCCTATTCATTCCCTTGGTTTAGAAATTCCTATAATCATTTGATATACTTTTTATTTTTATTTTTTTTTATTTTTGGCCAGGGCTGGGTTTGAACCCACCACCTCCGGCATATGGGACTGGCGCCCTATTCCTTTGACCCACAGGCGTCGCCTTGATATACTCTTTATAATTTAATCCTCATAGCTACCTTATGAGGTAGATATGTTACTCTCATTTTTATAGTTAAGGTCAACTTGTATTATGCACCCAGGATAGGAATAACTTAAAAGTTTGAATAATCATCTTCTAAGCTGTTGTCAATCCCTAGCATATATGAGATTCATATTGATATACCATTTTATAGATTATAAATATTTTTCAGTTTTTTACTCTGATCCTGTAAAGTATTAGGTAAAACCAAAAATTCTTCCATTTGTTTGGCAAGAAAAAAATGTTCCAAAAATTTAACTGGTATACTTAAGGCTTGAAATTAAACTGGCTTCAAATATAGAATATGACGTAGGAACAGAGACAAGCAATTTGGAGATTTTTTTTTTTAAGATTAAATGTAAAGTGAATATAAATCTTGGGCCTGGGATATTAATGGTACTTAAGTTGCCAAAAGGGAAGTTTCTTTTTTTTTGAGATAGAGCCTAAAGCTGTCACCCTGGATAGAGTGCTGTGGCATCACAGCTCACAGCAACCTCCAATTCCTGGGCTCAAGCGAGTCTCCTGCCCCCCGCCTCCCAAGTAGCTCGGACTACAGGTGCCCGCCACAACGCCCGGCCATTTTTTTTTTGGTTGCAGCCATCATTGTTGTTTGGAGGGCCAGACTGGATTGGAACTTGCCAGCTCAGGTGTATGTGGCTGGAGCCTTAGCCCATTGAGCCATTGGCACCAAGCCCAAAGGGAGATTTCTTTATTTAGTTTTATTGCTTTACAATGATATTAGAAATAAAAGATCGATTTTTTTTTTTTTTTGAGACAGAGCCTCAAGCTGTCACCCTGGATAGAGTGCCGTGGCATCACAGCTCACAGCAACCTCCAATTCCTGGGCTTAAGCGAGTCTCCTGCCTCTGCCTCCCAAGTAGCTGGGACCATAGGCGCCTGCCACAACACCCAGCCATTTTTTGGTTGCAGCCGTCATTGTTGTTTGGTGGGCTCGGGCTGGAATCGAACCCACCAGCTCAGGTGTATATGGCTGGCGCCTTAGCCCGTTGAGCCACAGGCGCCGAGCCAAAAGATCGATATTTTAAAACAAAACCCATGAAACCTCAATGACGTATCAGTGAAATCCTGCTCTGGACCATGATAATGTTTTGGGTTTATATACAGGGTATCATAAAATCTGTGTGCAATTTAAAATTGTACACTGTATTACATAATACAAAAAAATAAGTAAGTGGACATGTAATGTATAAGGCATTTATAAATAGAGTAGAACCTCTGTAAGTTGACCACCCAATGGACTGTAACAAATTGGTTAACATACAGAGGTGGTCAACTACGGAGGTTCTACTATAGTTGCAATTTGACGTTTTTATTTATTTATTTATTTATTTTTTTGGTAGAGACAGAGTCTCACTTTATCGTCCTCGGTAGAATGCCATGGCGTCACACAGCCCACAGCAACCTCAAACTCCTGGGTTTAGGTGATTCCTCAGCCTCCCGAGTAGCTGGGATTACAGGCACCCGCCACAACGCCCAGCTATTTTTGTTTTGTAGTTTGGCCAAGGCCGGGTTTGAACCTGCCACCTTTGGTACATGGGGCCGGCGCCCTACTCAATGAACTACAGGCGCTGCCCAGCAATTTTATGTTTTAAAAAATAAAAACATAATTCAGCAACCATAGAAAAAGTCTATTGCAATTTAAAAATAAGGAAAAATTTGTAGAATCCTCTGAATGATTAAAAACAACAAGAAAAGCTCAGAGAAATGGTTTAAAAAAAATTCAAGCTTCAAAGGCTGCAAATCCTTAAAGAACCCTCACAGGCTTTTAATCTTCTCTTTATCCTAACATAAAAAGAATTTTTAAAACGCCTATGATAAAAAAAGAAAAGGAGGGTGGCAAAGAAAAGACCTTATAAAAGTGAACATACAATGGACAAAGATAATAAAGTCTTCGAAACCAGGACAATATAGTCATAAGGAACATAAAGACTATCTTTGGGTTATTTTTATAGGCATATTTTTAAGAGGATAAGTTGTAAATTTTAGAATTTGAACTTATAAAGTTTAAATTGTTGAGAGAAATAAAGTATGTTTTCATGAAATAAAACCAACAGGTCAAATAATTAAAAAAATTTTTTTTTTTTTTTTTTTTGAGACAAAGCCTCAAGCTGTCGCCTTGGGTAGAATGCCATGGCATCACAGCTCACAGCAAGCTCCAACTCCTGGGCTCAAGCGAGTCTCCTGCCTCTGCCTCCCAAGTAGCTGGGACTTACAGGTGCCTGCCACAATGCCTGGCCATTTTTTGGTTGCAGCCATCATTGTTGTTTGGTGGGCCTGGGCTGGATTTGAGCCCGCCAGCTCAGGTGTACATGGTTGGCACCTCAGCCCGTTGAGCCACAGGTGCCGAGCCTAATCTACCTCCTTTCTGGAATATCTATTTGACTGCCAAACGGTCCTTCAACTTTTAACACTCTTGCAGTGTGACCGTGGGTGAAGTGAGGTAGGTAGAGGGCACTGACCCCTTTTGGACCCACTTTGCTATAGAGAGGCAACTGTTTATCTTCTTTTTTTTTTTTTTTTCTTTTTTTGAGAGAGTCTCACTTTGTTGCCCTTGGTAGAGTCATGTCACAGGTCACAGCAACCTGTAACTCTTGGGCTCAAGTGATTCTCTTGCCTCAGCCTCATGAGTAGCTGGGACTACAAGCACCCACTACAATGCCTGGCTATTTTTAGAGAGAGGGAATGTCTCGCTCTGGCTCAGGCTGGTCTTGAACCTGTGAGCTCAGGCAGTCCACCGGCCTCAGCCTCCCAGAGTGCTGGAATTATAGGCATGAGCCACTGCACCCAGCCCCTGTGTATCTTATTTTCCACTTTCCTCCACACCCTTTTCACTTCAGGCTGTAGGTCTTTGTCCACTCTTTCATCCTGCTTTTCTATATCCTGGGCATTCTTCTGCAGGATTAGCTCAAGTCTACTACCTCCAGGAATCCTTTCTCCATCCATTTTACATTATATTGAGACAAATGCCTCCTAGAATACCCCTAGAAAGATGGTAGATTATATACTTGTGATTTTATTCTCATTTGTTCCTTTCCAAATGTACATAATGCAGTCTAATAGAGAAAGATAAAATTCCTTCTGAAAAATGATTTTTGGAATTCAACAAAGAAATCTATCACAAAAGTGCATTCTGTATTTACTGATGAACTAGTGATAGTAACAGGCATTGTACCAGACAAAGAAAGCAATGAATAAGCTAGACCAGGATGAAATTTCTTTTCAAAGCTTAAAAATAGAATGTCCTGCTCATGGCTCTTTCTTTTTTTATTGTGGCAAAATTATAAACAACATAAAATTTATCATTTTAACCCTTTTCAAGTATATAGTTCTGTGATACAAAATACATTCATGTTGTCTATAATCCCAGCTACTCGGGAGGCTGAGGCAAGAGAATCGCCTAAGCCCAGGAGTTGGAGGTTGCTATGAGCTGTGTTGATGCCACGGCACTCTACCGAGGGCGATAAAGTGAGACTCTGTCTCTACCAAAAAAAAGAAAAATTTCACGTTCATCATTCACGTTATTTGAATGATGTAACCATCAACACTCCAGGTGTTTTTCACCTTTCGCAACTGAAACTCTGTACCCCTTAAACAATAACTCCCCATTCAGCCCTGTCCCTTGCCTCTGGCAACCACCACTTTACATTCTCTGTGAATTTGACTATTTTTAGGTACCTCACTTAAGAGGAATCATACAATATTTGTACTTTTATGAATGGTTTATTTCATTAACATAATATTTTCAATGTTCATCCATGGTATAGCATGTGTCAAAATTTCCTTTCTTTTCTTTAAGAAACAGTTTCATTTTGTTGCCCTCGGTAGAGTGCTGTGGCAACCTCCAGCTCTAGGGCTTAGGTGATTCTCTTGCCTCAGCCTCCTGAGTAGCTGGGACTACAGGTGCCTGCCACAATGCCCGGCTATTTTTTTGTTGCAGGTTGCGGACCCGCCACCTTCAGTATATTTGGGGCCGGTGCCTTACTCACTGAGCCACAGGTGCAGCCCAAAATTTCCTTTCCTTTTAAGGCTAAATAATATTCCATGGTATGTATATGCCACATTTTGTTTATCTATTCATCTGTTTTTGTTTTCATTTTATTTTATTTTATTTTGTTTTGAGACAGAACCTCAAGCTATCACCCTGGATAGAGTGCTGTGGCATCACAGCTCACAGCAACCTCCACTTCTTGGGCTCTAGCGAGTCTCCTGCCTCTGCCTCCCAAGTAGCTGGGACTATAGGAGCCCGCCACAATGCCTGGCCATTTTTTGGTTGCAGCCGTCATTGTTGTTTGGCGGGCCCAGGCTGGATTCGAACCCGCCAGCTCAGGTGTATGTGGCTGGTGCCTTAGCCCGTTGAGCCGGTTTTCCTTTGGAATATGGATAAATATACCATGATACGGAAACTAGAAGGACATCACCATGATGTTGTAGCTTGTGACTGTTTTCATTTAAAAAACAATTTTATTGAGATATAATTTACATAGTAAGAAATCTACCCATTTAAAGTGTACAACTCGGTGGTTTTCAGATATTTACAGGGGTGGGTAACTGACACCATAATCTAATCTTAGAGAATCTGCATCACTCCTCAAACAAACCTTTTACTTATTAGCTATTCTGAGTATTTGTTCTGTTCCTGGCACCCTGAAAATTAGTTTACTGATATTATTTCCTTTAGTCTTCCAATAATCTCTGAGTTTGGCATTATTATTGCCTTTTCATGGATAAGAAAACCAAGGTCCAGAATGACCAAGATTATACAAGCTTCTAGTCCCAGAGCTAGGATTCAAAAATGACAGAGTTTTTTTTTTTTTTTTGTAGAGATAGTTTCATTTTATCACTCTCGGTAGAGTGCCGTGGTGTCACAACTCACAGCAACCTCCAACTCCTGGGCTTAGGCAATTCTCTTGCCTTAGCTTCCTGAATAGCTGAGCTGGGACTACAGGCGCCCGCCACAACACCCGGCTATTTTTTTGTTGCAGTTTGCCTGGGGCCAGGTTTGAATCCGCCACCCTAGGTATATGGGGCCAGCACCCTACTCACTGAGCCACAGGCGCCACCCAGAGTTTTTTTAGTTTTCTGATTAAATGTGGGTACATACAATTAGGTTACACAGTTTGCTTTTGTAAGGTTGAAGCCTAGGTTGTAGTTGTGCGCTTCACCCAGGAAGTGCCATATACCTATTAATCTATTGGTTCTTATTAACTACTCAGTACATATTGTGCTTGTTTTTCCAAATACTTCGCTTAGGAGCACTCTTGCAAACAAAACATGGGAAATAGATATCCTCAACAACTTTTTTTTTTTTTGAGACAGAGCCTCAAGTTGTCACCCTGGATAGAGTGCCATGACATCACACCTCACAGCAACCTCCAATTCCTGGGCTCAAGCGAGTCACTTGCCTCCGCCTCCCAAGTAGCTGGGACTACAGATGCCCGCCACAATGCCCGGCCATTTTTTGGTTGCAGCCGTCATTGTTGTTTGGTGGGCCTGGGCTGGGTTTGAACCCACCAGCTCAGGGGTACGTGGCTGGCACCTTAGCTGCTTGAGCCATAGGTGCCAAGCCTTCAACAACTTTTTATTTATTTATTTTTTTTGAGACAGAGCCTCAAGCTGTTGCCCTAGGTAGAGTGCAGTGGCATCACCGCTCACAGCAACCTCCAACTCCTGGGCTTAAGCGATTCTCTTGCCTCAGTCTCCCAAGTAGCTGGGACCACAGGCACCCGCCACAATGCCTGGCTATTTTTTGGTTGCAGCCATCATTGTTGTTTGGCGGGCCCGGGCTGAATTCGAACCCGCCAGCTCAGGTGTTTGTGGCTGGCGCCTTAGCCGCTTGAGCCACAGGCGCCGAGCCTTCAACAACTTTTATAATATGTGGCAAAAAATCCAAGCATTTTTTAAAAAGCTATCTTTTTCAAAACACTTCTTCAAAAGGAAATTTCAGATGAACAATTTTCTCCAGTTATCAAAGCAGGATGATATCATATGTGAATCATCTGATACAACACAATTGTTTTAGACCTATTAATTGAAGAATACAATGAAAGGCTCACTGACTTTGATAATCATGACATCACACTCAACATAGCAATTCACCCTCACCTAGCTGATATCACTAAGGCACCTAAAGAACTACAGATGGAATTGACTGAGCTCTCAATGGATGATATTTTAAAGTTATTGTTTGATGCTAAGAAAGATAAAATTGAAATAGGGAAAAATGCAGAATACCCATGCCTTCCGCAAAGTGCCTGAAAAATTCTTCCTTCCTTCCCTGCTTCCCTCTCTCCCTCCCTTCCTTCTTTCTTCTGGAGACAAAGTCTCATTGTGTTGCCCTCAGTAGAGTGCCATTGTGTCACAGTTCACAGCAACCTCAAACTCTTAGGCTCAAGAGATCCTCCTGCCTCAGTCTCCTGAGTAGCAGCTGGGATTACAGGTGTATGCCATAACACCCTGCTATTTTTAGAAACAAGGTCTCAATCTTGCTCAGGCTGGTCTCCAATTCCTGAGCTCAGGTGATCCACCTACCTCGGCCTCCTAGAGTGCTAGCATTATAAGTATGATACTGCCACCACACCAGCCTCTGAAAAATGCTTTCTTGTTTTTCAACCACTTACTGCTGCCAATCTACATTCTCCTCCCTAACCGAAATCAAGATGTTCTTAAGGGTACAAATGACTGGTACCCATCTAGAAGATCAAGTGAAACTGCAGATCTCCACGCTTCAACCAAATATTCATATGCTTTCCGACAAAAATCAGACACAACAAAGTCATTAAAAGGTTAGTTAAGGCTCGGCGCCTGTGGCTCAACGGGCTAAGGCGCCAGCCACGTACACCTGAGCTGGCGGGTTCGAATCCAGCCTTGGCCCACCAAACAACAATGGTGGTTGCAACCAAAAAATGTCCGGGCGTTGTGGCGGGCGCCTGTAGTCCCAGCTTCTTGGGAGGTGGAGGCAGGAGACTCGCTTGAGCCCAGGAGTTGGAGGTTGCTGTGAGCTTTAATGCCACGGCACTCTATCCAGGGTGACAGCTTGAGGCTCTGTCTCAATAAAAAAAACCAAAACACCTCAGATTCAATACATCCCAAACTTAAGATCTCCCCACCAAAAATCCAGTGCTTCCTTTCTCATTATCCGTCTTGTTGCTCAATCCAGAAATGTGAATCATTCTTGACATCTCTGCACTTCAGACCTGAAATTCAATCACGAATGTCCTTAGATTTTACCTGCTAAATTCCTAACTTATCTACTTTTCTCTATCTCTACTATCAGTACCCTCATCAAAATTATCATTTTTTCACCTGGATTATTATAATACCTTTCCATACTTGGTCTTTTTGCATCCTTCTTTTTTTTTGAGACAGAGTCTCATTTTGTTATCCTCGGTAGAGTATTGTGCTGTCATAGCTCACAGCAATCTCTTGGGCTCAAGCTCACTCTTGCTCAGGTAGGTCTTCAAACCTGTGGGGCTCAGGCAATCCACCTGCCTTGGCCTCCCAGAGTGCTAGGATTACAGGCATGAGCCACCATGCCCAGCCCTTCTGCATCCTTTCTTATCCAACTCCAATCCATTCTTCATATTACATCCGGAGTTATCTTTTCAAAGGCAAATCTGATCATTCCTCTACTTAAAATGTTTTGTAGTTAGGACTGTGATAGATTGTTTTAAAATATGGCACACTTATTCCCTTTCCTGTACCCCCATCCTCCCTTCAAGAGGTAGAGTTTATTTTCCCATTTCATGAATCTGGGCTGGACTTGTGTGACCAAAAGAATGTGGTAAAAATGATGCTGCTCTAGCCCTTTCTCCAATGTATAAAATTAAAAGGTCTCAGATCTGCCCATAAAAGCTTCATGCCAGAGGATATTCAAGCACAAAATGAAACTCCAGCTCCATTAATATCCTTTTTCAACAAATATATTGTGCTTCTACTATGTTAGGCCCATATTAGAACTTAGGACTACAAAGACTATACAACTGATGTCCCCATGTGAGTTATAATGCAGAGCAATATAGGGCTATAGATATTACCATAGAAATCTCTATAATATATAGGGAAGCACAAATGAAGCAGCATAATTCTGTCTAAGACAAGGAAGATCACAAAAAGCTTCCAAACAGAAGTGAGTCTTTTCTTCTTTTTTGAGACAGAGTCACATTCTATTGCCCAGGCTAGAATGCAGTGGCATCATCATAGCTCACTGTAACCTCAAACTATATGCTCAGTGATGCTCCTGTCTCAGGCTCCCAAGTAGCTGGGACATATGTGCTACCACACTGAGCTAATTTTTTTATTTTTTATAGAGATGAGTTCTCACTATGTTGCCCAGGCTGGTCTTACCCTTAGCTCCCCCAAGTCTGGGATAACAGGTGTAAGTCTCAAAAGAACAGAAGGTATTTAGCTAGGGAGAGAAGTAAAACCTTCACTGAAAGAGTACCAGGATGGCGAAAGTAAAGGGATAAAGGCATTAAAAGGAATGCAGAAGTCAGAGAACTCTACGTAACTCTCCACAGCTATATCATAGAATGTTGAGTATGGAGTTCTGCTAGGGAAATGGTGAGATATAAGGCTGGAGGGGAGGGGTAAGCATGGTTAGGTGACTGAGGGTATTAGGTATTTGTACTTTATTCTATAAGCAATGTATTCATAGGCATAGGGCAAAAAGATAATAGAAAAGTTGAAAGTTCTGGAAAGTATGGAAAAAATAAATGGAGCAAGGTGTCAGGAGCAGCAAAGGAAGATGGGGTAGATGAAAGGACTGGTCCCAAACTTCTTCCTCTAATGCAGTGGTTCTCAACCTGTTTGTCATGAGCCCTTTGTAACAATGAAAATATATCCTGCATATCAGATATTTACATTACGATTCATAACAGTAGCAAAATTATAGCTAAGAGGTAGCAACGAAAATAATTTTATGGTTGGGGGGGTCACCACAACATGAGGAACTGTATGAAAGGGTCATGGCATTAGGAGGCATTAGGAAGGTTGAGAACTACTGCTCTAATGCTACAGAAAAGGAACTGAAGGTGGGTCTAAGTAAAGACAAAGTCTTAGACAGGAACAGTATGCTGGGATACTGTTATTTGTTAGCTGGGATTTTCTCAGAAGGTAGGGTCTGAAAATAGAAAGACAGGAGAATAGAAAATAGCTACTGAGAGGAATGAAAAGACGGCCCAGGATCGGCATAAGAATGCAGTGGTCCTGAGGGTTCAGCTTAGATTGGAACCGTGAATTTATAGTGCTGCCAGTTTGTATCACTACATAATATTTCCAATATAATAGCAGACCAAACAGATGTTAAAAATAATCCAAAGTTGGGGCGGTGCCTGTGGCTCAGTGAGTAGGGCACCATCCCCATATACCGAGGGTGGCGGGTTCAAACTCTGCCCTGGTCTAACTGTAACAACAACAAAAAAAATAGCTGGGCGTTGTGGCAGGTGCCTGTAGTCCCAGCTACTTGGGAGGCTGAGGCAAGAGAATCGCCTAAGCCCAGGAGTCGGAGGTTGCTGTGAGCTGTGTGACGCCACGGCACTCTACTGAGGGCAGTAAAGTGAGACTCTGTCTCTACAAAAAGAAAAAAAAAATAATCCAAAGTTGAAGGGCAGATACCGCAAAAGGACAATGAGTGAGGACATGGAGAGAAATGCCCAAAGACGTAGGATCTGGACCGGATGAAGAAGGAAAGGGGGTGGGGGGAAAAGAGAGAGTGAGTGAGAAAACAGAGGAGAGGGTGTAAGGGATAGCAGTGAAGAACTAGAAAGATGAGATATGAGATTAAAAGGAAGGTAACAGGATTCTGGGTAAAGATGGCAGATTAAACATAGGCATTGATCCTAACTCCTTCCAAAAAACTCATTAAAGTGACAGCAAAGGTTTTTTTTTGTTTTTTTTAAAAAAAATAAACCCACAAAGACAAAGACCACAAGAAGAGAAGACTACAAAATGTTGGAAGCTGGAAACCAGAAAAATGGTGGTAATAGATTTAGCATTAAAAAGCTGAATCCTGGCTCGGCACCTGTGGCTCAAGCGGCTAAGGTGGCAGCCACGTACACCTGAGCTGGCGGGTTCGAATCCAGCCCGGGCCCGTCAAACAACAATGATGGCTGCAACCAAAAAATGGCCGGGCGTTGTGGCGGGCGCCTGTAGTCCCAGCTACTTGGGAGGCGGAGGCAAGAGACTCGCTTGAGCCCAGGAATTGGAGGTTGCTGTGAACTGTGATGCCACCACACTCTACCCAGGGTG
>CAUYRH010020967.1:0-11713 GCA_963574655.1 Perodicticus potto | reverse complement strand
AAAACCATGTCATAACAAAGATATCTGTACCAGAATGTTTATTGCAGCCCAATTCATAATTGCTAAGTCATAGAAGAAGCCCAAGTGCCCAACGATCCATGAATGGATTAATAAATTGTCGTATATGTATACCATGGAATATTATGCAGCCTTAAAGAAAGATGGAGACTTTACCTCTTTCATGTTTACATGGTTGGAGCTGGAACATATTCTTCTTAGCAAAGTATCTCAAGAATGGAAGAAAAAGTATCCAATATACTCAGCCCTACTATGAAGCTAATTTATAGCTTTCATATGAAGGCTATAACCCAACTATAGCACAAGAATATGGGGAAAGGGGCATGAGGTGGGGGGGATGGGTAGAAGTAGGGTAATTTGTGGGATCACGTCTATGGTGCATCTTAGAAGGGTATAGATGAAACTTACTAAATGCAGAACACAAATGTCTTCATACAATAGCTAGGAAAGTGCCATGAAGGCTATGTTAAACAGTTTGATGAAAATGTTTCAGATTGTATATGAAGCCAGCACATTGTACCCCATGGTTGCACTAATGTACACAGCTATGATTTAATAAAAAAAAAAAAAAAAAAAGCTAAGAAGTTCAGTTTATATTTTAAGAGGAGCGCTCTGCTATGTGAAGAATGATGGTTGGCAATAGGGCAGGAGGGGAAGGCGCGATTGGGTTGGATAAACATGCATGTTTGGGGCAGGTCAGGGAAAGACAAAAATCAAGGATGAGTCTTGGGCTTTTTACTGAGGTAGCTGGAGGCCTTACTGAGATGGAGATTATTCAGGGAGGACCCAAGAGTATAATTTTGGATGTTAAGTTTCAGATAGCTATCTGAGGGTTGAGTGGAGGCATCAGAAAGGTAATCTGACACTCAGGGGAGAAGTCAGAGCTCAAGAATCATCAGCACTTAGTATTTAAAGTGAAAGGAATGTTCCAAAAGTTTTCTTTGGAAGCCAGAGAAATAAAGAAAAACTACCCATGTCATCTAGTCAAAAGTGAACATACATACAGTGCATAGACTAACATATCATAGAGTGATCCTATGAGCCTACAGCAGGGCAGATTGGGTTCTTCCAGTGTGCTTGTGGGTTATATCTTTCCCTTCTCTTCCTTTATAATGTTTAGGTTGCTGATCATCGAGTAAAGCTTCAGGAGTTAGAGAATCTAATGGCAAACCTTGGAACTGGAGAAGAGGTGGTGACAGATCAAGCCTTTGAGAATAGACTGAAGGAGGCAGAGAGGGAGATTATGGACCTCCTTCGTGAAGCCCAGGATGTCAAAGGTACATTGTGTTTGAACACTGGGAACTTCCATAAGATGAGCCAATTTTCAGTGGTGGTTTCTGATTCAAGGTTAATTAGTAGGGTTTTATAAAATTCTTCCTTAATTGTTAAACTACTCATAGAATATAAATTATTTTAATTTTAATTCAGTATTTAAAAAGATAGTCTGTCAACTTTTAATGCTTTATGATACAGTAAGCATAAGGTGATTTTCCAACACATCTAAATCTTTTAGATATTAGAATTTCAAGTATTTTATAAATCTGTTCTAGGACAAGGTGTTTTAAAACAGTTTAAAGAAATTTTTAAAGGCATGCATTTTTTATGTGGCATTTTTAAGTAGAAAATTTGAATTTTGATTTTCTAGCATTCTAGTGAATAAGAATTTGTTTAATACATGGCTTTTTTTCCTTAGAAAGGATTCTCATAGGGAAAATTATGGTTTTTAAGTATTGCCTGAGCTGCTAGCTATTGAATATGCATCACTTGGTGTTTGCAAAAATAAACATTAAAAATTAGTGCCTACTTAGGAATTTTCTAATTAGCCAACAAATGTGCTGATAATTTTATAGAAAAGTATATGTTTTATATATTATTTTCATTGTTAAGGTCCTTTGCAATTAAATCTGTCTTCTGTACATTATCTGCAGAGACTAATGATAAGCAGAGAAGAGGTTAAGATTGAGAAACATTATGTTCATTGACTTTAAAAGAAACAGTTGTTAAAAACTTTGAAATGACTCTGGGAGGCTGAGGTGAGTAGATTGCTGAAGCTCACAAGTCTGAGACCAGACTGAGCATAAAGCCAGACCCCCATCTTTACTAAAAATAGAAAAACTAAGGCCAGAGGATTGCTTGAGTCCAAGAATTAGAGGTTTCTGCGAGCTATGGCGCACGGCACTCTACCCAGGGCAACAGCTGGAGACTCTGTCTCAAAAACAGAAAAAAAAATTTTGAAGTGTTGTTTTAAATAATTTATTTGCTTTTTAAATTTTATTTATTTATTTATTTTTTAGAGACGTAGTCTCACTTTCTCGCCCTCAGTAGAGTGCTGTGGCGTCACAGCTCACAGCAGCCTCCTGCTCTTAGGCTTAGAAGATTCTCTTGCCTCAGCCTCCTGAGTAGCTGGGACTACAGGCGTCTGCCACAATGCCCGGCTATTTTTTTGTTGCAGTTTGGCCTGGGCTGGGTTCGAACCTGCCACCCTCAGTATACCTACTCACTGAGCCACAGGCGCTGCCCCTGTTTGCTATTTTTAATCACTTAAAAAAATTTTATATCTTACTCTGAGTTAAGCTTTCTTTTAAACTTAGACAAGTCCTTTTCTACACTTACCGTCTGTAGTTCAGTAAGTCCCCAATTAACATCGTGGATACGTAACAACTTTAAGTGAAATGGTGACCATTATGTTGTAGGAACTTAACTTTTGTTTTTATCAGTTAATCTATATAAATAGGGTTCATTATACACAAACAGTACATTGTTGTGCTTAAAGTTGTATTTTCCAAGAACCTATCAATGACATTGAAAGGACTACATTGGTATAAACATCAGTGATGAAAAGGCAAAGACAACACTGCTCCTGCTATCCAAGTGCTCACCATCAGGCTGAAGTTGCTTTTGCTTGGGGGATTTCTGTCCCTCAGATAAAAGTGATCACATATATTAGTAAATGTGCATTATTTGGGACAGCAGTGATCACTTCACTGTTGATTTTATGTATCTGTATCCATTTGGAGTTACATAAAGAAGTCTTCCTGTCAGGTCAACAAAAAGTAAATACTTACTGTTAATAGCGCTAATATATAGAATTTCAATTGTATAGAAGTTTTGAAGTAGAAGAGGAAGGAACTGGATGTGTCTGGTGTTGACCAGTTTGTTTGATTTTTATACGAGAGTCTAGAAATTATAAGGTAAATTTTTTGAAATCGAAAAAGTGAAATGAGAAGTCAGTAGCTTATTTTAACTTTAGATGTTTTGTGTGTTTGTTTAGTTTTTTATTACATTTTAGGTCTTAAACTTAGAGTAAGAAGAGTTTAAAGTTTTCATGTTTTACATAAATGAGTGTTTTTGTTTTTTTTTTTAGTAACAGCTAGATGTACTTTTAGCTGTACTTTTTAGTAACAGCTAGATGTGGCAAAATGTGGTATATACATTTTTTTATTAATGCATTCTCTTGAAACAACAGATTCATATCTATCCTTGCTATATACATTAAAGAATTGAATGTGGGGGTTATATTCTTAATACCAATCTTTCCAATTGGGAGATTGGGTTTGGCACACATCTCTGGTCCCAGCACCACCAGCAATGGGAGTAGGCCAAAGGGCAAGAAAGGAAAGTCAGCCAGCATTGGCACCTATCTGAGCTCCAAACATCTGGGCACAGGCCCAGCTACAGGCAATTCCCTTCGCCACAATTACTACTTACCTTGCTGTGCCCAAATAGGTGATTCTGTTGGATGGAAGCTTTGATAAGAGCCATGATCATCATACCTCCCCTTGAGCCACCTGAAAGATGGGGAGAGGAGCATATGAGCTGCTCCTTCTGGTAGCTCCAAGAGCATTGTAGTGGGGCTGGGATTAAAATTCATAACCCCTAAAACTGAGTCATGGAGTTCCTGGCCGACCTTTCCTGGTTAGATTCAAACTAGCCAAAAATGAAAATGTCTCCAGTACTGATTTAAGACTATCCCTAAGTATTCATTTGTAGTTTAAACTTGTGTTTATTCTGCAGATTTGAAAGGAGATTATATGGTGCAGTTAGGTCTTGCAAGTAGGCTGTTGGAATTGGAAAGTATTTAAAGTGAACCAGTTCAGTTATCTCTCGCTTTTCAGATAATATTGTTTCTCTAAAGAACTGGACAAAGAAATCATATCTATTCCATTTTTGAAGGTTTAGGGAAGAAGCTACTATAACTTACATTGTTCTAAACACTTAGGCCTCCTAAAACTAAAATAATTTATGACCTTGTTTTATTCTTTATATTGTCTTAAAAATCTTTAGATTATTGATGAATTGCTTAAGTAATCCTCCAAGCAAGACCACTATGTATACTTAAGCAAGAATTGTGAGGTACATCATGTTTGCACGTATGTTTGTGGCCCTGCTTCCAAGTTGCTATTGTCCAAACCTATGTTCATCTTTATTGGTCTTTACAAGAATGTTTATTATCTTTTTTACATTCCTTGGAATATTTAGACACCAACACTGGGGATCATGCTGAAATAAGAACTGGTCATTTTTGAATGGGATTTACTTAATATATTAATAAACTCATTATATGTGAGAGTTTTAATAATGGCAGGCTTATATTTGCATGGATTTATATTTATCTTTTGATTTATTAGGATCCAGGTAAGTGGCTTAAGTTGAATGGACATAATTAATAAAGAATAATTTGAAGAACTATTCAAAAGTAGAGGTCAGTTTGAAAGAAGTTACATGGATATGCTCAGGCATGTGAGTAGCAGCAAGAGTCCTTTTAGTTTCATATACAAAATGAATTTAATTTGCTGTACTTTAACTTCGGTTTTGAACCTAGTTGTTTCTAGGTTTTGAAAAATGTTCAGCTGTCAGGGCTAACAGCATTTTTTTGTTGTTGCTTTTTGGAGACAGGGTCTCTATTGCCCAGACTAGAGTACAGTGGCATCATCATAGCTTAGTACAACCTCAAGCTCTTGGACTCAAGCAGTCCTCCTACCTCAGCCACGTAGCTGGGCATACAGGCATGAGACTCGATGCCCAATTAATTTTTCTCTTTTTTTTGTAGAGAGAGGCTACTCTCTCTAAAGCCTTCTGTTGCTCAAGCTGCTCTCATCTCTTGGCCTCAAGCAGTCCCCCTACCTCATCCCAAAGTACTAGGATCATAGGCATGAGCCACAACACCCGACTATGGCAGCATTTTTTTTTTTTTTTTTTTTTGAGACAGAGCCTCAAGCTGTCACCCTGGATAGAGTGCCATGGCATCACAGCTCACAGCAACCTCCAATTCCTGGGCTCAAGCGAGTCTCTTGCCTCCACCTCCCAAGTAGCTGGAACTACAGGCACCTGCCACAACGCCTGGCTATTTTTTGGTTGCAGCCATCATTGTTGTTTGGCGGGCCTGGGCTGGATTCGAACCCGCAAGCTCAGGTGTACATGGCTGGCGCCTTAGCCCGTTGAGCCACAGGTGCCAAGCTTATGGCAGCATTTTTAACATCATATATTTATGATTACATGTGGCATATGCTGAACATCAGAGTCAATCTTTCTTCCATCAAACATTTGCCAACTACTATATAAGAACTGATGATATAGTGATAATTAAGAAAGAAGAGCTCACAGTCAAATGGGGCAGACAGGCACATGACTAGAGAACAGTGGGGCTGTAACAGTGAAGATCCTGCTGGGCAAGGTGGAGAGTGACTAGCCCAGCCATGGGCTCAGGGGAAATGTGTCAGGAAGAGGCTATGTTTGGAAGAACAAAGAAATGTAGTGCCTCAGATTTCATGTGAGACATCATGTCCCTTTCAGATAATTTACAGACTTTTTCTGCAATACCATTTCAGATGTAGACCAAAACCTGATGGATCGTCTACAGAGAGTGAACAACACTCTGTCCAGCCAAATTAGCCGTTTACAGAATATCCGAAATACCATTGAAGAGACTGGAAACTTGGCTGAACAAGCACGTGCCCGAGTTGAGAACACAGAGCAGTTGATTGAAATTGCATCCAGAGAACTTGAGAAAGCCAGAGTCGCTGCTGCCAATGTGGTGAGTGATTGTGAAGGTCTGAGAGGAACAGGGGAATCTCTGGGTAATTTGTTAAGTCTGATACTGGTGGTGGAGTGCTTCAGCTGCATTGATTCCTTGTGTCTTTTTATTTTCCCTCAATATAAGCAAGAAAGCCATATTGCTCATGGTTGGCATGAAACAGTTATTATGAACTGGAAAAAAACCAAGGGACGTCTGGGTTCTTTCTCTAGCGATGTGTTCCTTCTATGGTACTATGCAATTTAATCTCCTTTGTCCTTTACTGAAAATAGAAATAATCTGTAGTGAGGGTGCTGATGTTAAGTAAAGATCTCTGAAAATAAGAAGAGGCATTCTTTTTGCTCTCTCACACTAGTAATAATTTATTTTTGACACTTACTTTATTAAATTTGAACAATTCAGTCCTTGGAGAATAAGTACTTTATTTCTTCTTCAGTCAGTTACCCGGCCAGAGTCTCCAGGGGACCCAAACAATATGACTCTTTTGGCAGAAGAGGCTCGAAAGCTTGCTGAACGGTAACCTCCAGATCCCTGTTAATAGTTTGATCATAGCTTGCCTTATGGTGTGTGTGTGTTGTATGTCCCATACTCATAAATACTTCTGTATAACCCACTTCTGCAAGATTGCTCTCTTTTCTGAAATGTTAATGTGTATATTTGTTCTTTTCTTCCTTTTGCTTTGAAACTACTTTTTAAAAAGTTTTTTTTATAGATTTGGAGTTACTTGTGCAGATTTGTTACATGGATAGTATTACATAATGATGAAGTCTGGGCTTTTTTTGTAGCCCTCACCCATGGGAGGTGGGAAGACAGGAGTGGGGGGGGGTTGGAATGAGAATTTACATAATGGGTACTGACTACTTTGAAATTAGAATATTCACTTTGAAGATTAGGTTTGAGTATCTCAAAACCATAACATTTTTATTTTTCAACTTCAAAGTTTAATAGATCGCTAACAATCTCAGTACAGTTTAATTATTTTAAAAATATTTCTAATTGATCTTTTTAATAAAAATATTTAATTTTCTGTCTCAGAGCCTGTGGCTCAAGCGGCTAGGGCGCCAGCCACATGCACCTGAGCTGGCGGGTTTGAATCCAGCCTGGGCCCACCAAACAATGACGGCTGCAACCAAAAAATGGCCGGGCGTTGTGGCGGGCGCCTGTGGTCTCAGCTACTTGGGAGGTGGAGGCAGGAGACTCGCTTGAGCCCAGGAATTGGAGGTTGCTGTGAGCTGTGATGCCATGGCACTCTATCCAGGGTGACAGCTTGAGTCTCTGTCTCAAAAAAAAAAAAAAAAATTTAATTTTCAAATCTCAGTAGAAAATATTTTCTAACAGTACATTTAAAAATCAGCCAAAGAAAACAGCCCATTTTCATTCTTGATTTTTTTTTTTTAAGACTTTTTTTTATTAAGCGTAAGGTAATTTCTTTAGAAGACTTTTAAATTGTAGAGGGCATTAAGTTGTAAGGATTTTTTAAAATAAAATTTCTAAAATGGTAGGCTCCATGAAGGCAGGTATTTTAGTGAATTTTATTCATTACTAAAGCCTCAGTGCCCAGCATGTAGTAGGCAGTTAGTAAGTGTTGAATGTTTTGTAGAGTAGTTAGTAGACCTTGTGGATGTAGATACTTCAGTAAGCCTAAGGTGAGGTTAGAATTTTAATCTCAGTGTCTAGAGCAGTTCATGGGTTTCTTGCTTTAATGTGTGGTCTCTTTCTATGCTGTGTAAATATGAATGTGTGAGCTGTATAATCTAGTTCACAGAACATTTACGGTTTCATAGCTGGATTGTCTTACCAAAAGAAGACAGCTCAACACATCATAGGAAGCTCCCAAGAAAACTAGGTCTCAGACATAAATTCTCATATAAGGATTTTGAATGAATGAATGAAAGTGTATCATACCAAAAAGAATGGACCCATACTACAGTGTGACAATGTAATATGAAACTTTGCATGTGGAAGAAAACCTTAGCAGTTACCCAGCTAGTATCCACTATTTGGTTGGAGTCCCTCTTGCCATTTGGTGTCGGGTTTCTTTTCCTGCCAGTAGGTTGCATGTGAAAAGTCTGAATAGTCAAAGCTGTTCAAAGCTATACAGTCAGTGAACTAGACTTGCGGATTGTTAATGAAGATTAGGCTTGAAGTTTGTGTTCATGACTAGATGAATGATTTCTTGCTAGCATACATAGTTTTATGTGTAAATTATTCTTAAATAGTTGTATTTTAAAATAGTTTTTATGAAGAATTATGAACATTTTCCCCTATAAATTTTATACCATTAATTTTCTTGGAAAATACTCCTATCTCAGTTTATAAAACGCTGTTTATAAACTCAGCCCCACTGAAATGAGAGCAAAATCCCACATTAATGATGTATTCCAATATTTGTAGAACTCTGCCCACTTTGGTATATGTATATAGTTAAGCATTATCTGAATTTTACCGATTTTCCTGTCAGATGGTTCTATTTCATGGCTTATTTTTGCTTTAATTTATACAGCCATAAACAAGAAGCTGATGACATTGTACGAGTGGCAAAGACAGCCAATGATACATCTACTGAGGCATATAATCTGCTTTTGAAGACACTGGCAGGAGAAAATCAAACAGCATTTGAGATTGAAGAGCTTAATAGGAAGTGAGTATGACTTAAAAGTGACCCACAGCACTTCAGATGTTCTTGAAGTAACACTCGTTCAATGAAGAATTAAATGCTTGTGGATTCAGGGTATGCACTCACGCAGTAAGATTTCCTTTGTTAATCATGCTTTTGAAATGGCACAGTAGTTAGAGCAGGGGATGTGGAGCCACAGAGATTTTGTTTGATTCAACTACTGAAATTACAAAGAATAGTAGCAAGACTGGCGTGGTACTGAAAATTCTGTATAAATGAACAGTAACAGAACACACGTGGTTAAGTAAAGAAAACACGTGAACTTGAGTTACTTGAACTACAAATCTTTAAAGGATGTCTGAAATAAGAAAATAGATAAGCCATACATTATAAAGAGACGTAATGAGATAAAATGGAAGTTTATGCTAAGTGTTGTTATTAAAATAAGAGCATTTTAATGTAGCATTTCCTTTGTGGTTTTGAGAATGTTGTCACAGGAAATGATGTAAACCAGATTGAATCTGGTTAACATTAAGATGTTGAAAGTAGCTAAGTTGTTCATTCAATCACATTGTTTCTTAGGTATGAACAAGCAAAGAACATCTCACAGGATCTGGAAAAACAAGCTGCCCGAGTACATGAAGAGGCCAAAAGGGCAGGTGATAAAGCTGTGGAGATCTATGCCAGTGTGACTCAGCTGACCCCTGTAGACTCACAGGCACTGGAGGTAGGGGGCACCGCCTGTGTGTACAGCCTCTTCCCCCGTATCCCAGTCTGGGTCAGAGCTATTCTGACTGCCCTGCACCTCCCTCCTCTGTCCTCCTGCTAACTGACTGGTAAAGCTGAGTTCTATTTTATGTACACTAATAGAACTTATCAAAGTAAAGAACCTGATGATTCTAAACATTAGCAAAGACTACTTTAATGATAAACATGTAGTCACTCCTAAATCTTAAATACAAATCCAAATTATAATATCTATTTGAGTACACCTAGACCCTTTCACTTCCTATATCTAAGGTGTTAATTTGATTTTTACCCTAAAAGTTTGGGTCTCTTCAGACACATACGTGTCTGATTTTACATATTTGAAATTTGAAAATAGGCAAGACTAAGTCTAGAGTGATAAAAAGCAGAACAGTGGCAGCTACAGTGTTGGAAAGGTGTGGTAGAGACCAACTGGAAGGGGATGGATAAAGGGAGCTTCTTGGGGCAGTGGACTGTTCTGTGTCTTCACTGGAATGTTGGTGACACAGGAAAATATATTTGTCAAAACTCATCAGATTACATGTAAGTGCTATGGATTTCACTGTGTGTAAAGTATATAATTTTTTTCAGAAAGGTCCATAAAATCTTAACTTATGGTATTCTTTTAAAAATACCTGTTGAATATTAAGTGTTACAAAATTTCTAAGCCTCCCTTTTTATCAGTTTAATCATGTGATCCTTCTCTTCTGATTTTCTTGTGGGGGTGGGGGATAAACTAGTCATCTTCCTTGCTTTTTACAGAATGAAGCAAATAAAATAAAGAAGGAAGCTGAGGATCTGGACCGCCTGATTGACCAGAAGTTAAAAGATTATGAGGACCTCCGGGAAGACATGAGAGGGAAGGAACAGGAAGTAAAGAACCTTCTGGAGAAAGGAAAAATTGAACAGCAGGTTGGTTTGATTTGCAAGTTGCTTCATTGCTTGAGGCAATATTTGAAACAGGCCAAGTGTAAGCTGTGTCTTTGATGACACTACAGTGGCAGTGGCAGCAGATCACGAAGAGTGCAGAGTAGGAGCTTCCTCGTGATGCCTGGGCCTAGTGATAACCTTCAAGGAGCCTGGTCTGTGAGGAGAGAGAAGGGGTTTGCTTTGGAAGGTTTGTCCTCTGATCAGCCATGTGTTTGCAGACTGCAGACCAGCTCCTAGCCCGCGCTGATGCTGCCAAGGCTCTTGCTGAAGAAGCTGCTAAAAAGGGACGAGATACCTTACAAGAAGCCAATGACATTCTCAACAACCTGAACGGTATGAAAGGCTGAGATAATGAGGCTAAATTTGTAGGTTTCCTCCAACAGGGAGATTTCCTTTTTTAAATTAAGGCTTTTAACACGCTTATTACTATATCCCCAGCACCCTACTTTGTTTATGCTGAAGTATTTAAAAGAAAATCCCAGAGCTCATGTCATTTTAGTCTTACATACATACATACTTCAATATGAAACCTCCCCTTCTCCCCAAAAAGACATTTTCTTATGTTAGAATAACTCAGATAGCCAAGGGTACCTATTTTGCTGACTTATGTTGGTAAATGAAGATTATCTTTTTTTTCTTTGCCACTGGCATCTGATTTTTTTTTCTTTACCCTGGATAGAAGAGAAGTGCTTCCAAATCACTTGAGCTCTAGATTCACCTCTGGTATGATAGATGTTCTATAAATATGGAAACTTTGTATTATAATAGTTGACAGTATGGGCTCTGGCATCAGGACCTGGGTTTGAATCCCTGCTCCAAAAATTATCTAACCTCCTTTATTTTTAAAATAGTTTATTAAAAATTTTACAATATTACAGGAGTGCAGATATTTTGATTACATACATTGCTTTTGTGCTGTTTGGGTCAAAGTTCCAGTTTGACCCAAACAGCACAAAAGTCTCATTTTTGGACCAAGAGTCCAGATAGTCTCTGACATATGCTTCTCTATCAGTCCCATTTCTCAGATAGTGTGCATTGTACATGTTAAGTATGAATTTACGCATCCCCTCCACCTGCCTCCCACTGACTTGATTTTTGATGAGTATCGTTACTGTATGTGCATGTACTGTTGATTGATGAGTTCTAGTTTAATAGTGAGTACATAAGGCATCTGTTTTTCTGTCCTTATGATACTTAGAAGAATGGTCAAGAGATATTAGTTCACCTTTTTTTTTTTTAATAATTTTATTAAATCATAATTGTGTACATTGGTGCAATCATAGGGCAGAATGTGCTTCATATACAATCAGAAACATTTTGATCGTACTGTGAGAGATAGTCCTCATAGCATTTTCTTAATCACTATA
>CAUYRH010020966.1:0-11689 GCA_963574655.1 Perodicticus potto | reverse complement strand
GCCTTCCTCAGGGTGTCCAGAAGCCTCATGCTGTCTCCCTGTGTCCCCAAGGGGAAGTTCCTGGGTAGATCCCACCTGCCAGAGATGCCTGAAGTCCTCTCTCCCCAGTCTCACCGTGCCCAGCCGCAAGGAAGCTGTTACTAGGCTGTCATCCTGTTTCCTTGTTCTTTATGGCTTATGCTTCCACTTTTTGATCATGTAGGTTATTTATTTCCCACTTTTTGTTAATACTTAAAAGAGAGAATAAAGTTAATTTGCAACATAAGGATATAGAAATATGTGCTTGTTTACTTTTAATTTAAGTTGCTACTGAAAATACATTACAGCATAAAGCCACAGTGTGACAGTTTGCAAAAATGGTCTCAAGATCATCCCTTTTTTGTGCTATGACCTGCTATTGCATCCCTTGGCCATGCAATTTTCTTTGATCAATGGCATATTAGTAAATTTGACCCACTGGTGCTTGTCAGCTGGTTGCCTTAGGGAATGTAGTAGACTTAGGGAAAATCTCCCAGCTCCTCCGTCAAGGAAAGACTTTCTGTCCAACTTCAGGGAGTACAGTTAGAAAACAACCCAGAGCTCTCAGCTCCCTCAGGGGGCCTCTGCAGCAGAGACTCATGTTGCTGGATGTGAAGCCTTTCTGAGGGCCTCTACCCAACTGAGAACTCCCTAGTGGACTGGAGGGAGAATTCACTGGAGCTGCCTCATGGTTTGCCTTCTCTCTCTCCCCAAATATGCTTCCTTTTGCTTTTATTTTGATGTTGTTCTTTTTTTTTTTTTTTTGGTGTTAGTTACAAATCAATCTCATACATTCCACAATCAATTTATGGACTTGATCCTGGAAAACCCCACCTGAGAAAGGGAACTCTATCACTGTGGAAACAAGCCTGGATTTCTGCTGGAAGAAGACAGAGCGTGCAGAGAAAAGATGAGCTGTACCAGCTGAGGCCACCTTGGACCAAACACGCCTTAGCCAACCGGATAACTGAGTAACTATGTGACTGAGACCAGCTGAAATAGGCCACAGAATCATACAACTGATCCCAACCCAAAGTTGTAATCCGCAATTTGTGATGTAATAATTCATGCTTGTTATTTTAAACCAGTTGGTTCTGGTTTAGCACAGAATTTTAGTAAACTAAAAAAATGTTGACACCAAACCAAAGGGCTACTGTAAACAATAAACCAAAAACGCTTAAAACATGCAGTATTAATTTTAGAAGTGGAAGGAGCGAAAGAGTCAACAGCTTGGTTCCGAGCCTTCAAATATCTACCAGCAGAAAGCACATTGACAAAGCAGGTACCTACAAATATGAATCATTTCTTAGGGAAAATAAAGGAAGTCTTATAGAGAGAAGTTTAGAAATCAGAGGCCAGAACCAAGATACTCAAAGAATGATTAACTAGGAAGGAAAACCCAAAGACCATCAAAGAAAAATGAGAGAAAGAGTATCCATTACAGATAGCCTTCATCTTAGCATTGTACATTGAATGAATCAGAGGCAGAAGCTATCTTTTTAGTTCATAAATTTCTGGATCAAGAGTAGCTGAATTCAAGGATCTGCCTCTTTAAATATAATTGAAGCTAATGAAATTCTGTGTTTCAAGGCCAATACCATGATTTCGTGATATTTTTAGATGTCCTAGGATGGCATTGAGGACATTTTAACATAGAAAGATTGTTAATCACTTGTGGCCAGAGGTTAACTGTGATAGAATGTAAAAATGTCTACAAAAGTTCCCCTCTCTACTTTCATTCCTTGAGTAATGACTTCTCCCGTGACTGACCATATGACTTCCTTTGCCAACGGGGCAAGAAGCAAACGTAACACCAGCAGAAGTTTGAAAATGTTCTGCTTTAAGGAAGGTTTGCTTATTGGTCCTAGGAACACAGCCCCAGAAGAGGCAAAACATTAGAAGCTTCTGAAAACACAGCAACCCCTCTCGAGCTGATTGGCAGCTGAGAGGAGATGGTGAGTCCACTGAGACATGGTAGGAAGGCCTACCGGAGCCGCCCAAACTGCCAACTCACAAAATCTGAGTCCAAGTGAATTGTTTAAAAACTCTAGATTTGGGGGTAACTTGTAAAACGGTCAAAGCTAACTAAAATAATCAAATGCAGATGAAGCACTGAATGAATAATTTTATGAATATTAGGCTATAATATATGACAAATAGATTTATAATTTTAAATATATCTTTAATAATTCACGAATGTAAGGCAGTCTTCAAATTTGTCTGTCTTTTGGATACTCTATTTCAAATTTATTTCTTCTTTCTTTTTTTTTTTTTTGCAGTTTTTGACCAGGGCTGGGTTTGAACCCACCACCTCTGGCATATGGGGCCAGCGCCCTACTCCTTTGAGCCACAGGCGCTGCCCTGAATTTATTTCTTCTATCTACATTAAAGTTTAATTTTTACTTGAGAAATCAGGTATATTATTATAGGAAATATCACATCGTATTCATAGTTTGTTTTATGAAAATAAAATTCAAGATACATTTATTTAAATTAATTATACCATGATTGCTTCTAAGCTCCTGGGCATAGGAACCAAAATTTTAACAATTTGTTTCCATAAATTGATAGATTATTATAATCACAGACATAAAATAACTTGTACTTTTCATTTTGAAAATTATATTTCATTTCCTTTTGAAGTACTGCATTCTTTTGCATTTTAGTTACCTATGATTAATCTTATTTATTTATTTATTTATTTTATTTTTGAGACAGAGCCTCAAGCTGTCACCCTGGATAGAGTACTGTGGCATCACAGCTCACAGCAACCTCCAATTCCTGGACTCAAGTGAGTCTCCTGCCTCTGCCTCCCAAGAAGCCGGAACTACAGGTGCCTGCTACAACCCCAGCCATTTTTTTTGTTAGGTTACAGCCACCATTGTTGTTTCACTGGCCCGGGCTGGATTTGAACCCACCAGTGCAGGTGTACGTGGCTGGCGCTTTAGCCTGTTGACCCACAAGCACCGAGCCCTATGATTAATTTTAAATATATAATATATATTTAAGGATTTTCTCATAAAATGTTTTTAAAAAGTAAAAAAAAAAAAAAGCCATCACACTGCTGAGAACAGAGAGACTGGAACAAGGAACTTAAACTACTGTGCAGTTGCACAGTCCCTTTTTGTGCCAGCCACAGCTGGGCAATCAGCTTTCAGTCACAACTACCTACAGTAAGCAGCTTGCCCAGGGCCAAGTCCATAATCATCGAATCAAATCATACATCATTCTTCTTCCAAGACTTAATTTGTCATGCAGGGCTTTAAAAAGTAAAGCTGTCATAAAATACTGCAACCATTCCTGAGCCTGATATCTAACTAGTAACTTTGACCCAGTTAGATGGACTGACTTGAAATCTTTTCATTAATACATTGCCAGAATCATTTTAAAATTAATTTTCACAATTACTCCTTGAAATTGATTATAAAGAAGTATAGTATATTGATAAGGTTTTTATGCTAATTTCAAACATTTCTCTTTTTGTCTCCCAATCTTAACATATTAGAAAGTTTTGTGTTAGTCAATTTCTTGCCAACAAAATAATTTTTAATCTGATAACTTGTAGTTTAAACATTTGTTATTTCTCTTTAATATTTGTATAATGTTTTAGTAGAATGTTTCAGAAAAATCATATATATAAGAGGTGAAGATGACCATATTTTATAGATATTGCCTAGGTGAGGTCATGCCCAGATACCCTAAGTACTGTTTTGTAAATATTGGTGGATTGAAGACATCGATAGGAAGTTTGTAAAAAGTGAAGATGTCTGTAGGAACCTATTGGCAACACTGTATTGCTAACTAAAGGCTAGGTGTTCCTGGGTTTGTGAACTGTCATTTTAAAGGAGTTCATTAATAATGGAATTGGTAAATAAAAACTTTATATCCTGCAAAAAAAGTGGTCTTTTTCCAGATAATTGCAGAAATAAGCATTTTGAAATAATATTTTACCTATTTCTATCTGGAAACATAACTTTTTAAATGATTAAAATAATTTTATTTTTCATCACCATATGTTTCTTCTTTTAGTTTTCAACATTTGACTTCACCTAGTTCTTTTTCTTTTTAATTTCAAAATATTATGGGGGTAAAAGGGTTTTTAGTTACACAAATCTCTGTTGTAATGCTTGAGTCCGAGTTATGTGTGCCCATTACCCAGCTAGTGTCCATGTACCTATTAGGCAGGTTTTCACTCATTCTATCCTCTTCCCTCCCCCCAACTTGAGTTTTGCTTCCCGCTGTCCACATGTGTGCTCATCAGTTAGTTCCAGTTAGATTCTTCACTTAGGATAATGATCTTCAGTTCCATCAAAATTCTTACAAAAGGCAATAAGTCATCCTTCCTGGCTGAGTCATACTCCATGTTACACATATGCCACATTTTATTAATCCACTCAAGAACTGATGGGTGCTTGGGTCATTCAACATCTTTACAATAGTGAATTGTGCTGTGATAAACATGTGAGTACAGATGTTCTGACTTAACAAAATAACTTCTTTTCCTTTGGGTAAATGCCCAGTAGTGGGATTGATAGATTGAATGGTAGGTCAATTTTTAATTTGTCGAGGAATCTCTGTACTGTCTGCAATAGAGGTTGTACCAATTTGTAGTCCTCCTCCAACAGGATAGGAGTGTTCCTTTCTCTCTGCATCTGCACCAGCATCTGCTGATTCTGGACTTTTGAATAAAAATCATTCTAAATGGGGTAAGGTGATATCTTATTGTGTTTTTAATTTTCCTGATAATTAGTGATGTGGAACATTTTTCGTTTGTTTTTTGGCCATTTGTTTATCTTCTTTTGAAAAGTTCCTGTCACGTCTTCTGCTCAGCTAAGTAAATAATCAACAGAACAGACAACGTACAAATGGAAGAAAATATTCTCAAGCTATTCACCTGTCGAAGAAAATATTCTCAAGCTATCTACCTAATAACCATAATCTACAAAAAACTCAACCAAAAGAGCAAGAAAAACAATATAAAGCATCCTATTAAAGAGTGGGAAAATATATGAACATAATTTTTTTATTCTTAAATAATAAAAAATAGGTTATAATACACATAAAAACAATCTCAGAGATACAACAAATTTCTGTTCTTTTGCTCCTTCACTATGTGAATCAGAATTTAAGGAGGTGTGTTTAAAAATCTGTTTTTTAGCAAAGGAAATATTGACTTTGTGGTTCTCAAAGTACTTTTGTTATATTGCTGTACTTCCATATTAAGTCCCCGCTCTTAACCAGGATTGTATTCAAATATCTTTCAATATTATTTATTTTGCTGCTCAGAACACTTACATAACGTATGTATTTTTATTCCCATGTTACTGAGGTGAACAATGATTAAATGATTAGCTAAAGTCAAAGAAATAATAGGAATAAGGGCAAGAATTAACCCAGCTCTGTCTGACTTCAAAAGTAATGATCCATTTAATGGTCATCTAAATACCATAACACTTTGTTTGTTTGAGCCTCAAGTAGGCTCTGGTAACCAAATTCAGTAAGTTAAAATTATTATAAACTTTGTCATTATGTGTGGATATTCAGAAATTGATTATATAGTGAAATAGAAACATACGATAGAAGACTCACAGTGCTTTATTTATTTATTATTTTATTATATTTTATTTTATTTTTTTGAGACAGAGCCTCAAGCTGTCACGCATCACAGCTCACAGCAACCTCCAATTCCTAGGCTCAAGCGAGTCTCCTGCCTCCGCCTCCCAAGTAGCTGGGACTGCAGGCACCCGCCACAGCGCCCGGCCATTTTTTGGTTGCAGCCGTCATTGTTGTTTGGCGGGCCTGGGCTGGATTTGAACCCGCCAGCTCAGGTGTACGTGGCTGGCGCCTTAGCCCCTTGAGCCACAGGCGCCGCGCCTATTTATTTATTTTTTTAAAGACAGAGTCTCACACTATTGCCCTTGGTAGAGTGCTGTAGCATCACAGCTCACAGCAACCTCCAATTCCTGGGCTTAGGCATTTCTCTTGCCTCAGCCTCCTGAGTAGCTGGGACTACAGGCGCCCGCCAAAACGCCTGGCTATTTTGTTGTTGTTGTTGCAGTTTGGCTGGGGCTGGGCTCAAACCCGCCACCCTCAGTATGAGACCGGCACCCTACCCACTGAGCGTCAGGCTCCATCCGACTCACAGTCCTTTAAATAGGTTTCATTTTTGTAAAATCAGCTTTATATTATTACCCTTTTTCTGAAGATCTAAAGTCTATAAAAATAGCATAACATAATAAATATGTACAGTATTAAAGGATTGTGAGATAAGTGAAAACAGTATAACAGATTGGAGTTGGAAAGATTCTTACAGGAACAAAACGTTTAGCTATAGAGTATTAATTACCTTGTTGATATATATGCTTTATTTTCATTTTTTATCCTTGTGATGTCTTTTGGTTTTGGCATCGGTATCATGTTGGCTTCATAGAATGAGTCAGACAATATTCCCTCATCCCCTACTTTCTGGGAAAATGTGTAAAGCATTGGTGTTAACTGTTCTCTAAGCATTTATAAAAATTGTAGCAAAACCATCTAGTCCCATAGTATTCTTAGTTGAAGTTTTCTTATTATTTTTATTTCTATGTTTCTGGTTGTTATATAACTATTTATATAGTATATGCCTTTTCAATTCACTTTTGGTAGTTTGTATCTTATATATTTGTTGGTGTACATGACCGTAAGTCTCTGAGGATCTATTTATTTTTGATATATTGTTGTTTCATAAACTGGATACAACTTTAATTAATCTGTCTTCAAATTTTCTAATCAATTCTATGCCAGCTCATGTCTGCTATATAACTTGTAGTAAAGTTTTACTTCTCTTATTCTACTTTTCAAATCAAACATCTCTATTTATGCTTTTATAATTTCTATATTTTAATCGATATTTCCTTTTCATCTGACATGCTTCTCATGTTTTTAGAGTTGTTTAGATTAGGTGTAATTGTTTAGATGATGGTCTCCTTGACCTCTTTGAAAATACTTCAGGACACCTATTGAAAATAACGGTCAAGTTAATCCAGTCTCTAGGCTGCTTCAGAAACAATTTCTCTTTTCTGCCAGTGTTACTATTAGCCATACTTTCCTACTTCTTTGTGTTCATCCCACCTAAATTGTCATTGTCTTGTTTCTCTGCCTCTCCTCGGACCTTTCTATTGTATGAAACACTATAATATTAAAATTAAACCAATTACATACTCTTCTCATTCACAGGAGAAACTCATTTCCCCTCTGGAAATGTTCGATGCTTACTATACTTAAATAAACTTCCTCTCTTTTCTGCTAAAAGAAAAAAGCCAATTAATAACTTTACAGTGACCACTAAGTGTTCAAGCAAAAGGAAGATTGGCACATCTCTTACTTTAATTCAAGAGCTAGTAATGATGCCCATTAGTGAGGAAGGCATGTCAAAAGCCAAGATGGGCTGAAAGCTAGGTCTCTCGTGGCCAATAGGAAGCCTAGGTATAAATGTAAAGAAAAGTTCTTCATGGAAATTGAGTGCTACTCCAGTGGACATATGCATAAGAAAGTGAGACAGCCTTCTTGTTGATATGGACAAAGTTTTAGTAGCTTGAATATATCAAACTAGTCACTTACACTCCCTTAAGTTAAAGTTTAATTCAGGGTAATGTGCTAAGTCCCTTTTATGAAGGCTGAGAGATGTGAAGATGATACAGAAGAAAAGTTTTAATCTAGCACAAGTTGGTTCATCAGGTTTAAGGAAAAATGCAGTCTCTATAACAGAAATAATGCATGGTGAAGAAGCATGTGATCACGGAGAAGGTGTGGTAGGTTATCCAGGAGATCTAGCTAGGGTGAAGGTGCTACATTAAATAGCAGATTTAAGCAAAACAGCCTTGTATTGGAAGAACAAGCCATCTAGAACTTACATCACTAGAGAAAACAAGTCAATGCCTGGCTTCAAAGCTTCAAAGGACAGGCTGACTGTTAGGAGGGACTATGTAGCTGGTGACTTTAAGCTAAAGCCAGTTCTGATTTACCATTTCAAAAATCCTAGGACTCTTAGAATTATGTTAAATCTGTTCTGTTTGTATTTTATAAATAAAGCCACAAAGCTTAGATGGCAACACATCTGTTTGCATCATGGTTTAATAAATATTTTAAGCCCACTGTTGAGACCCAATGCCCAGGAAAACAAAAATATTTATTTCAAAATATTGCTACTCAAGCACAATGCACCTCATCACCCAAGAGTTTTGATAGAGATATCCAATGTGATTAATGTTATTTTCATTCTAGCTAATACATCTATTCTGCCACCAATGGATCAAAGAGTAATTTTAAATTTTAAGTCTTATGATTTAAGAAATACATTTCGTAAGTTTATAGCTGCCATAGATAGTGATTCTGCTGATGGATCTGGGCACAATAAATCGAAAACCTTATGGAAAATATTCATCTTTTAGATGCCACTAAGAACGTTTGGAATATATGGGAGAAGGTCAAAATGCCCATGTTAATGAGAGTTCGGAAGAAGTCGATTCCAATCTTCATGGATGAATTTGAGGGGTTCAAGACTTCAGTGGAGGATATAACTGCAATAATGGAAACAGCAGGAAAATTAGAATTACAAGTGAAGCCTACAAATGGGACTATACTGCTAAAATCTCATGATAAAATGGGTGAACGTGGAGTTGTTTCTCCTGGATAAGCAAATAAACTGGTTTCTAGAGATGGAATCCACTCCTAGTGAAGATGCTGTGAGCTTTGTTGTAAAGACAACGAAGTACTTAGAAAATTTCATAAATATAGTTGATAAAACCATGGCAGGGTTTGAGAGGATTGATTCCAATTTTGAAAGAAGTTTTACTGTAGGTCAAATGCTATGAAACAGCATTTTGTGCTATAGAGGAATTGTTCTCTAAAGGAAGTTTATTGAAGTGGCAAACGTCATTGTTGCCTTTTAAGAAATTGTCACAGTCACCCCAACTTTTAGCACCCACCACCCTGAGCATCAGCAGCCATGAACACTGAGGCAGAACTCCACACCAGTAAAAGGACTGAAATTTGAAAGATGATATGATCATCAGCATATTTTAGCAATAAAGTATTATTATTTTTTTTCCTGCAGTTTTTTGGCTGACGCCAGGCTTGAACCCATCAACCCCGGTATATGGGGCCAGTGCCCTACTCCTTGAGCCTGTGGCAATAAATTATTTTTTAATTAAAGTATGTACATTTTTTCGACACACTGTTATTATACATTTAATCTACTATAGTATAAACATAAACTTTTATATCCAGGAAACAAAAAAATCACATGGCTAACTTTATCTCTACATCTGCTTTATTTTAGCTGTCTGAATTGGAACACACGATTTCCGAGATTTTCCTGCACGGCTCCCATCCTTTCCCTGTGCTTTTCATGTGCAGCTTGAGGCATGTCATCCACACTCAGCAGGAAGTTCAGCACTTTGTCTGCCTTCATCTTCACTTCTGTCTTGCACAGAAGTTCAAGGTCAGCCGGAGGTGAGGTGAGAATTAAGAAACTTTTCCAGTCTTTCCTAGTCATTCTCCAGTTTTTTTTTTTTTTTTTTTGAGTATTTATTTATTTATTTATTTATTTTGCTTAGCTTGTTTGTCACTCACTGTTATCACTGCCTTAGGCAACTACGGTGTTAAATAATCTGCATTGATTGTTACCAAGTATTTTGGGAGAAAGGGCTGCTCTTACTGTGTATGAGTTCTGAGTCAGGCAAAATAAAGACAAGCCTTGCTTAATGATGTTTTCTTGCAGAATGGCCACACCAATCAAATAATGATAATTTTCTGGGAACAGGCACAAGATGCTATTTCATAGCATTTGACCTACAGTAAAATTTCTTTCAAAATTGGAATCAATACTCTCTCGACCCATTCTTCCACTTACAGTGCTTTTTCAGGCTGCTGTTGGTTTTCATGTAAAGGAGTGGAGTGAAGAGAGAGAAATTGTTCTCTCCAAAAATCAATTTTTTGTGTGTGAATAAAATCTTACCCGGTTGTTGAAATTTTGCTTAATGTCCAGAATTGTGAAAAAGTTGCTTTTGACTGATTGACTGATATTTTTCTGCCAGTATTCTTATTCCTTTTATAAAGAATGGGATTTTTTAAGGTCTTTACCCTGCTAGTCTCTGTCCTGTCATCTCTATGGGGTATTTTTGGTTGATATACATTTGAACTATACTAAAAACTGACTAAAGTCTGATTTTCCAACTAACTATTAACTTTATAGGGCATGAAAATGGATCTAAAAAGTGGGGACTTTATCTATGTTAATTTTTTTTTTTTTTATTTTTTGCCATTTTTTTTTTTTTTTTTTTTTGGCCAGGGCTGGGTTTGAACCCACCACCTCCGGCATGCGGGGCCGGCGCCCTACTCCTTTGAGCCACAGGCGCCTCCCTATCTATGTTAACTTTTTAAGGGCTCACTTAATATCAATTGAGTTATTAAATTCACATTTTTCTTTAATAAAATGAGTTTACAAAATTCTCAAGGCTAAATCTCCTCTAACTGTAAGCATTGGTACTCCTTGGTTACAGGTGTGATTTTTTTACATCAGTTTCAGAGTAATATTTTTCAGATTATTTACAGTTAGAAAAATTAAGATTACTCAGATCTAATACTGCTATTGCAATGAACCAAGATATGTCAAAGAAAATTGAAAAAAACATTTTTTAATGTTTCTAAAATATCTAATTTTATATAAAATAAGTCCTAAATGCAAACAAGTAGCATGGATGATATTTCTAAAATTCTTCCCCTTATTGCACTCATGAGTACATAGGGATGAAATGAATTTCTAACATCATAAAACCCAGACTTGCATTATCTCATTAACAGATGGTAACCCAAACTTTATTTGCATTATTAAAGTGCCAATAAAAGATAATTACTGAGAACAGTTTGTTCAATTTTTGAGTTATAATTATTGTAAGTTCTTATTACCTAAATGAAGCCTATTCCTGTGGAATTTATATTTTAGATCCTGTCTGAATTATGGGTAAAATGCAAGAAATCTGGCACGGAAGACTACAAGGAAAAATTTCACATGACGAATGCAATGAAAATATTACATTATGTTTTTCTTAAGTGAATGAACATTTAATACTTATAGAAGTCCAAGAGAGGTTTTTAAAGTCCTCCTTTCCAGGTGCTCTTGTTGTGAACTTAGCAAAATCAGTAGAAAAATCATGGTTGGGGAAACCACTGGGAACGTTGACAGGTTCAGAAATTGCATGTACCACTGCTGAGGAGACACCTGTGCCTTGGTGTCTCCTTCACTTTACACTTAAGACTAAATGTGGAACCCCCATTTCCTATGCCTAGTCAATTTCTTGTGAATTTCCTAGGCCTCAATTCCATGAATGGACTATATCCATTCATTGATACACTCATTCACCTTGCCCCTGGCCGAAGGGACTGTATTCATTCGTTTCCTGGCCAAGGAACCCATACACCTATATTTACCCTGAGGCTAAAGGCCTAGAGGAGGAGACGGGGAAAGTCCGGGAGAGGAACAGAAAGAGCTTCTCTCTCCCCACTTGAATTCTCTCCCTCTACCAGGAGCTTTAGTGTTTTCTGTATTCTTTTCTGTAAATCAATTCTGTCTTACCACGGAGGGGTGGGGGTGGGGAAATAATGTAATGAAGAATAATAAAATACATGTATT
>CAUYRH010020965.1:0-31548 GCA_963574655.1 Perodicticus potto | reverse complement strand
TCATCTTCGGACACTGAGGAGAGGCTAAATGGGAAGATGCATTTTACAATGCAAAATGAAAAAGAAATTGACAAAGGATTACATGGTTTGCAGCAGAAGAAATGAGAAAGGTGGAAGGAGAGAAACCATTTTTTTTTTTTTGAGACAGAGTCCTGCTATGTCACCCTTGGTAGCGTGCCCTGGCATCACAGCTCACAGTAACCTCAAACTCTTGGGCTTAAGTGATTCTCTTGCCTCAGCCTCCCAAGTAGGTGGGACCACAGGCACCCACCACAACACCCAGCTATTATATTTTGCAATTATCATTGTTGTTTAGCTTGCCCAGCTAAACAACCCGCCAGCCTGGGTGTATGTGGCTGGCACTGTAACTACTGTGCTATGGGTGCTGAGCCAAGAGAGAAACAATTTTCTAAGGTGAGACATGCAAGAGGAAGCCTGGCCTTCATCCTGGAGAGTGCTTCAAGAAGTATCCCACTCAAGAATATTACAAACAAAAATGAACAAAAACACTTTAATCATTTTGTGTAATCTAAAATAGATAATAACTTCAGCAGGGGAGTTCGTATTTCTGTTTTTCTCTTTTAAAATTATAGGATAATTACAAGTAATCCAACAACCTCTTTCCTACCCAAAATAAATAAGAGGTGGGGAGTAGGCAGGTGGCAGAAAAACTGGATTGGAAGGTTAATTTTTCAGCCTGAACAGAGAGAGAGAGTGTGTGTATAGCAAGAGAGTAAGGCAAACAGATGCACTATAATTCCTGTGCTCCTGAAACACCAGTGTCCATATGAATTACTGAGATAAATTGCAGATGCCAACTCAGGGAGTCTGGGGTGGGCCTCAGACTCTGCTTTTCTACCAAGCTCCTTAGATGGTGCTCACGTCAATGCTATTGGTCTACATTGATATTTTGAGTCATGAGAAGCAGAACCCACCCTGATGAGAGGGCAAATGAGGCTGAGGCTCTTTGGGGGCAGTAGAGTATATCAGCAAACCCTCCAGTCTCCCACCTTGCGCCTCAAATGGAAGTTGGCAAGGGATGTTCTTATTTGGGCATAGAACCACATCACACTTCTGATTACAAACTGGCATTCCAAATGTCAACTCACCCACACATGGTAGATTAGGGAAAGACAATATACAGTGGGAGTGGGATACCTTCTGACACTGACTTACATAAATTCTCAGTACATGACCTACAATCTAAAATCAAACATAGATAATAGAATATTTACATGGCGTTTGTTTGGATTTTGGAAACATTTGCCTCCATTCCTATATGTTTATTTACTTTTGTATATTGTCTCATTTTAAAGTCCATTTAAAGTCTCATTTTAAAATATCATCACTGTCACATAGAGAGTTAATCTCTATTGGATATGCAAATTACACAGAACAACTTAAAGGCCATTTGCAGTCATGAAAATGTTCCCTGTCATCAAAAACGTATCTGTATGTCAAATTGACTGGACATTATTAATATCAATAGACACATATTAAACTATACTTATGTACCACTTCCTCATATAGGGAAAGACCCAGTATTCTTCTTGATATAGAAGTGTTACCCATTCTCATCTAATTTAGGAGATGTTCCTTCTTGGCACTGTGTGTTGGTGGCCTCTCTGACATCCTACCACCTGACATACTTTGTCAGTTTCTGGACTTCACATGTGAAAAGGAGCACAGTAAATTTTTAGACAGTTGCCCGCTGTACCAGAGGACCCTGACAGAGTCAGTGGCTTTAGGCAGGCGCCTGGACCTCAGTCTTCCCATTTAAAAATGAGGGTGGTGCACTCCAATGAGTCTTCATGTTCTCAATAGCTTGGGAAGAAATCTTCCTGCCACCCTAGTGGGTCACAGCCTGAGTCTAATGACGAGTTTAGGAGTACAGCCCCATGGAGAGAAGGTTAGATCTGAGGAAACAAAAGAAAAAAACAAGTCCCTCCAAAAGTTATTTCAGTTTTTACAATGAATATAAAAATACAGAGTCTCCTCAATTTATGATGGGGTATATCCTGATAAACCCATTGATGAGTTGATAATGTCAGAAATTGACATTAGGTGCCCATAACCCAACCAGCATCACGCCTGAACTGAACCTACTTTAAATGTGCTCAGAACATAGACATTAGCCTACAGTGGGGAAAATCTTCTAAAGGAAAACCCTACTTTATAATAAAGTTTTGAAAAGCTCATTAAATTCATTGAATATTGTACTGAAGTGTGGTTTCTCCTGAATATGGAGTACTTTCCCACTGTTGTAATGGGGAGAAATCATAAATTGAATCCTCCTAAGTCAGGAACTGTATTTGTCCTGACAGTGTTTGTCCTTGAGTGGAAGATTGTGAGGTGTTTACTTTAAATTTTCTGGTTTTTTTCATCTCAATACATATTACTTTTATAATCAGATAAAATGTAATTTAAAATAAAATAATTAGTGAATTCATGAGAAAGAAGATTAATTGAATCCTATGGCTAGCCTGAGAATAGACAAGATGGTCATTGTGGAGAATTTTAGGACTAGCTTCCAAAATTTTATGCCAAAAAAATCTGAATTTGAAAGAGGGTGTTATTTTCTCTGGGCCAAGAGCATGAATCACCAAAATGCTTGTGATGCAGGGCTGGAGTCTGCCCACCGGCACTCATATGTTCTTGGTACATCATGTGTGACAGCTCCAAAACAAAATAAAAGAATGTGCTACTAATAATAATATTGTTGTTGTTACAGAAGCACTTGCTGCCTGTGGTTGGTGATGATCTGCTCTATTGCATTCCTGTTCGTTCTGCTCATGACTGGCTGTACGGTGGCTATAAAGTGTCTCCTCTGTCCTGAGGAGTAGCTGTGAATAACATCAACCTTACACACCATGGTTGCTAGCCCTCTATTCTCTTCTGTCAGCAGCATCAATTCCAAGCTTGGTCATCTTCTACAATCCTATCCTATCCTTGGGGATAGGATTTCTATCCCCAAAGACACAGAAGAAGAGTGTGACCTTCCAGTTCCTAGCCACAACATCCTGGGGTGGGGATGGGGCAGCAGATGAGGACCTGTTGCCCATTGACCACTCTGTCCTCTCACTTTTGGTGAGATCTCCAGGTCTCCAAATGGCAACCCCTCCGCACATTTAGTGCTCTTTTCTTCAGAGCTGCTTTCTGGTTATGGCTGTGGGCTGCATCTGCCATGCTACGCCAGAGGTACACCTTCTCTGCATCTGTACAGACTTCCCGGGGACTCCTTTTGCCATGCAAACTCAGACCCACACCTTCTTTGCAGCTGTAGAGACTCCCCACCAACTCCTTCTGCCATGCTACCCCAGAACCGTGTACCTTTGCAACTCTGGGGGTGTCATTCCCAAAGACTAGAATGAAGTGGCACCCTCTGGAGGTATGCAACATAACAGCACTGGCTGCTTGCCCTCATGCAAGACTCTTCCCTCCCAGGAGCCAGCTCTACCTCGTGAGGTGGAGAGCCGGTGAGGGGCAGTGGAGGGAAGGATATGGATGTGGGGTTGGAGGGTAATGAGAATGGGTGAATGAGAGGAGTGCCTGTATAGATGGAAAAGAGGTATCCCACATAGAGGAATTTACCAGGTGTTCTGATTGAGAAAATAGAGGGATTGTAGATGAGGGATTGGAGGAAGAGGAGCAGGAGGGCCTGTGGAAGGGCAGGGGGGGCTGTCTGCCAGGTTAGAATTAAACAATGGAGATTCAGATAGGTCAGGAGAAACCCGTGTTACTTGCACCAGGAGAATCTGGTAGGGTTCACAAGATGAACGCAGAGAAGGAATGTTTCACTGAAAGAGAAAAGCCTGGATGCAGGGAATTTCTGACCATTTGCCTAATTCTGACAGTAATTATTGAGATCAATGAGGATTGAGATGTCAAATGTGCCATTTTCAAGCCAACACAAGCCACTGTCAAGTTTGTACATAGGGCAAGCCATATTACAGAAAAAAAAATGAGGCATTTAGGTTTAAGGTGAGGATGGAGACAGAAAGACTTGAGGTGAGTTAAAAGACAGCTTAAAGGTGAAGGGAGAATTTGTGGCTGAATGGTGCACATATTGAAAACTGGAGGTAGAAAAAAAATGAGATTAAAGTGAAGATGTAAAGAGAACTTTCAAGGGGGAAAAGGAGGAATGAAATGGCTGACTGCAGCCAGAGAGGACCTGGCCTCTGCATGTGGCTGTCAGCCAAAAATTGATCCAGACCTCTGGGAGGATACTGGACTGGTGACCTATGGCTTGCAGAATCACTGAAAATGGTCCAGATCCACCATAGGGCAATGGACCAATGAGCCTGGCTCCTCAAGGCTGGGGTTAGGAGATTGATTACCCAGACTCTCTGCATATGATCTTGGTCAAAAGAAGGCCTGGCATGTGATCTTAACCAGCCAGATGGGTCTAGGCCCACAGTAGGGCACCAGATTGGTGAGACCAGGGTCAGAGAGACCTGGCCTCTGTGTGTGACCACCAGCTGGAAGGGTCTAAGCCCACATTAGGGCACCAGATGGGTGAGACTGGGTAAAAAGGCACAGAAACAAAGAGCGGGAAGAAGAGGGGTTAGAATAGGAAGGGAAAGAGAAAAGAAGTTCAGAAAAGAAGTTTTAGACAAAGGCTCACCTCACCATTAAATGGATGAATTTTAGGCAGGGTCAGAGGGGCGTCCCAGTTCTCTTCGTCATGCGGAAATAAGGGTCCATTTTATTGGGTCCCACAGGGTTTATTTTTGGCCTCCCAAGGAGACTTCACCCCACCTGAGTCACGGCACCATATGAAAGGTTCTGGACCCAAAGATAAAAGATTATTCTGAGGAGTGAGACGAAAGAAAGGTGAAGTCCCAGTTTTGGGCAGAACTTATTCTACCTGAATGAAGGTGGGATGATCCTGACCAGGAAAAATCCACACGTGGGCTATAGTGGATGGGGATTTTTAAAGGGTTAGAGAGGCTAGGATTGGTCTATCCACCACTTCCTGGGAGGGACATATATTCGATTCTTCCTGGGCAGGTCAGTAATGTGATTCTATCAATCGCCATGTCCCATTCTCCTCCTGCTTGCTGAACTTCCTTTACTACCATTGTGGAACTCAGTCTTAGAGAAATTAGTAGGTACCATCTAACATTTTCACGGTAAGTCGCATTTAACTTTTTCATGGCCAAATAGAGCTATGTACAGAAAGTTAATGTCTATTAACACCTGTACATTTGCACTCTCTTTAACTAGAATCCTACTTCCTATTGTTTCCTGGGAGCCCGTGATATTTTAAATTTATCGCATCTCTCAGCTTTCATAGATCCAGAGATTTGATAAATACAGAGATCCCCATTCAGCATAACCTATTAAGACAGGTTGCAGATTTTGTACCACAGATTTTGCACCCTGAACACCTAGATGATGTTAATTCTAATTAAATATTGACATGTTGGAGTGATCAACACTCATCAACAGAATTTCTGTTACCAATATTTTTATTGATCTTTCTGCCTGTCTTCCTCTGTATTCCCTAAATTCCCTGAAAAAGCTTACCTTTAGGCCTTCTCTACTTATTTGGGAATTTCTCTCCAATGAGTCCCTATGTCCCATAATGCTTTAGCTCCCTCTATTGGCTAGATTTTTTTTCACCAGAGCAATACATGTTCAGTTTCACACCCCTTTGAAAAAAAATTCCTTTATTTTATTTTATTTTATATTTTTGAAACAGTGTCTCACTTTGTCCCCCTAGTAGAGTGCTGTGGCTTCATAGCCTCAAACTCTTGGGCTCAATCCATTCTCTTGTCTCAGCCTCCCGAATAGCTGGCACTATAGGCACCCGCCACAATGCCTGCTTTTTTTTATAGAGACATAGTCTTGCACTTGCTTGGGTTGGTCTCAAACCTGTGAGCTTAGGTAATCCACCCATCTTGGCCTCCCAGAGTGCTAGGATTACAGGCATGAGCCACCACACCCAGCATTTCCCTCCATTTTAAATTAGTGGGCCAGATCTGGGGAGATAAAGGTCATACTTCACAAGTGGATCTTCGTGTTATGTACCTCAAGCTCTCAGTTGTCTCACACAACACACTCTCTGCTGATTAGCCCAGCACTGTCATGTCATTCCAGTCCCTTACTCTACAATGGGTCTGGGAACCCCACCCCCACTGCTAATCAGCAAGGCAATATGTGGACAAATGTAAATAGCAAGCTTGGAATGATGGAAAAACCAATGATTCAGATGTCATTGGATAAATCAAACAATGTCAGGGACTTTAACAACCCTCTATCAGAACTGGACAGATCCTCTAAACAGAAACTAAACAAAGATACAAAGGATTTAAATGTGACCCTAGAACAAATGGGATTAATAGACATATACAGAACACACCATCCCAAACCTAAGGAATATACATTTTTCTTGTCAATCCATGGTACGTACTCCAAATTAAACCTCAGCAAAATTAAAAAAATAGAAATTATACCTTGTATCTTCTCAGACAACTCCAACAAAAACGTTCATTCCCACACAAAGATGTGGAAATTAAACAACCTTATGCTGAATGATAGCTGGGTTCAGGAAGAGATAAAAGAGAAAAATCATTAAATTCCTTGAACATAACAATGAAGACACAAGTTATCAAAACCTGTGGGATACAGCAAAAATAGTCTTAAGAGGGAAATTCATTGCATTAGATGCCTACATTCAAAAAACAGAAAGAGAGCACAAAAACTCATGAACCATCTTATAGAAATGGAAAAAGAACAGTTGAATCCCAAACCCAGCAGAAGAAAAGACATAACAAAAATTGAATCAGAGATGAATGAAATTGAAAACAAAAGAATCATTCAGAAAATTAATGAAACAAAATGTTAGTTTTTTGAGAAAATAAACAAAATTGATAAACCTTTGGCCAGATTGGCTCAGTGCCCATAGCTCAGTGGTTAGGGTGCCAGCCACATACACCAAGGCTGGTGGGTTCGAACATAGCCTGGGCCTGCTAAACAACAATGACAACTACAACAAAAAAATAGCCAGGTGTTGTGGCAGGCACCTGTAGTCCCAGCTACTTGGGAGGCTGAGGCAAGAGAATCACTGAAGCCCAAGAGGTTGAGGTTGCTGTGAGCTGTGATGCCACAGTACTCTACAGAGGGTGACACAGTAAGACTCTGTCTCAAAAAAAAAAAAAAGAAAAAAAAACAATCTTTGGCCAGATTAACTAGAAACAGAAAAGTAAAATCTTCTAGTAACCTCAGTCAGAAATGATATAAGAACAGAAGCCTAACATTTGATCCTGCAATCCAACTATTAGGTATTTACCTGAAGGAAAAACAAATAATTTTTATAATAAAGACAATTGCACCCAAATATTTATAGCAGCACAATTTATAATCGCAAAGATGTGGAAACAACCCATGTACTGAAGTGCCTTTCAATACATGAATGGATTAAAAAGTTGTGTTCTGTGCATACCATGAAATATTATTCAGTTGGAAAAAAGGTGAAGATCTAGTATCTTTTGTAACATGGATGGAACTGAAGATCATTCTCTTAAGTGAAGTATTGCAAGAAGGGAAAAACAAGCACCACATGTACTCAATACTAAATTAAATTGGTTGACCAAAACCAATATGCTCATATGGAAGCAAAACTCAATGAAATTCAAGTAGGGGGAGGGGACTAAAAGGATGAGTAAATTCCCAGCCAATAGATACATTGCATGTTTATATTATGCATTTTCTGGGTGAAGGACACACCTATAACTCTGACTTTAACATAGAAAAGTGAACTATGTAACCAAAATTTATGTACCCCTATAATAATCTGAAATTTTTTTTAAAGAATAAGAATATATATTGGCAAAAAATAAATAAAACAGGGCAACCAGAAAAAAAAATTGAGATGTCATTTTTGAGTCCTCTCTTCTCCTCACCACCTACATCCAAGCCATTCAACAAATCCTTTTGATTCCACCTTTAAAGCACACCCAAATACATCATCTCTCTCCATTTCCACCAATGCTGTGAGGACCAAGCCACTGTTCTTTCTGCTAGAGGATCATTTTGGGGGCCTCCTACCCGTCAATGGTGACTCAGCTTCCGCCCTTGCCCCCTAAAATTTGCTCTCCACTTAGTAACCAGAATGACCTTTTAAAGAATGAAAACTAAATTGTGCTATTTCCTTGCTTGCTGTACCTCAACTTACTTCTCTTCAGCTTTCCAAGGCTCTGTATGAGTGGCTGCCCTGTCCAGCACCATCTTGTGCTGGCTGCCTTCTGCCAAGCTCCATCTGCTCTGGTCACCTTTCTGCTCCTTGAACACCCCAAGCTCATTTCTGTGTTAAGATTCTAGCTGTTTCCTTGGCCTGAGATTTCTTTCTCCTGATCTCCATGGCTATTTTAGCATACAGATCTAAGAATAAATACCACCTTCAGAGGGAGGATGTTGCAGATAGCCCAATCCAAAGTATCCACCCAAATTCTCCCTACCACACCACTCTATTTTAATTCTCTACAGAATATGTATCACTAAGTTTTTTCTTATTTAACCTTTAATTTTCTGTCTCCCTTCACTCCCACTGGAATATATGCTTCTTCAAGTTAGGATACTGGCTGTTCTTTGCTGCTGTAACTTCAGACCCTAGAGCTGGGCATGGCCAGCAACAGCTCTTCAACTCATGAGTGGATGAGGTGGAATTCCTCCCACCCTTGCTTTGCATCACTACTTAGCATTTCTCGCCACTAGAGGGCAATAGATCATCACCTAGTTAGGGTAAGGAAGTCAGTGTCCCTTTATGCCACCTTCCAACATGAACTTAATTGATTTAATTGCTATTCGATGTACATATTTTCAGGATACATGTGACAATTTGATACATTCATGTAATATGTAAAGACATAACCAGGGTAATTGGGATATCCATTGCCTTAAATATCTTTTTTTAATACTAGGAATATTTGAACTATTTTCTTGTAGCTATTTTGAAATGGACAATTGAACTTAATCATTAATGTCGCTGACATATATTTAAGGGAAAAATGCCCCTAGATTTTTAAACACCAGGTACAAGCACAGGAAAAGACAGGTACAAGCCCAGGAAAAGACAGTTTATTACAGGGTTATAAATAGCAAAATAATTTTAAACAGACTTTCTGTTTAAAGATTTTATTCAAGTAAAAAGGAAAAAACCCACCAGCATTATATAAGATGAGAAAGTATTCACTTCCTGATATGAAATTGCTTGCAAAGTCATAAGGAAATTAAATAATGTTCTACTTTCTTCATCTTTTCTCTTTCCTTCTCTCTCATTTTTCTTTTAAAAGTTTGATCCCTGGCCAATGTCATGAGAGTAGAGATTCTGAAAGAGATTTCCCCTCCCCCCTATTTTTTGTAATTCCATTTCTTTCTGAGCTTTACTTCCAAGCTTGTCTTTTAAAGGGAGCAACATAGTATGTCTAGGATATGTCATCAAGCAATAAGACAGTAAATGTTTCTACTGACAGGTCACTTCATGTAAGAAGAGCAGAGTGACTAAGCTCTTTAAAGACAATGCTGTTTCTTGAGACTGCTGCCCTGCCTGTCATTTGATACACAGAGAACAATCAAACCCTTCCAACAGGTGACTGGTGACAAAGGAAGGAGGATGCATTATTCCCAGTGAGCTCAAGATGGCAGTGTAGAAATACTTAATTGAATTTCTGCTCTGAGGTCAAACCATCCAGAGAGGAACTTTTGGGAGGGCATGAGGTGGGATTTCACCTAAAGTGCACATTGTGAGAGTGTATAACACGCCCCCTGGGTAAGGGGATCTTTTGTAAATGAAACTTTATCCTGGAAGTGAGAACAATGTAACCTAAAAATTTGTACCCTCATATTAATTTGAAATTTTAAAAAATTAAAAAAAAAAAAAAAAGAACTTCTGGAATGGTTAGTTAATTGTGAGGACAGTTCCCGACACCACATTGGGTCTGTCATTATGACAACTGAAAGACTGTCCTTGAATCTATGTGTTTCTAGCTGCCCTGTCTTCAGGGGTAAGAAGTTTTATTTATAAAAGAAAAATTAGAGCCTAGATAGAAATACTTAGTTTTTTTTACATTGCTAATATGACTTACTGTGGCAGAAAGGGTTTCCAGTGTGAATGCCAATCACCATGAAAGCTGGAGTGGTCAGGTGAGGCTGGGACCTGTGAATTTCCAGGGCTTTTCTGGAGGAGGAGAGTAGCCGAGTAACAATGCACCCACCATGTTTGTTGGGAGAGGAAATAATTAAGATCAGCTTGCTTGTTTCTTTAAATTCCTTTACAAAGGGCAGGGTCTATTGTGTCCTCAGATCTATCATAGTATATTACCTGTAACTTAGTAAGAAGGATGTAGAAAGCACAAGAATGAGCCCTCTATGGCCTCCTCAAGGAGAAAAAAGAACATTACCCCCTACTCTCAAGCTCAGATTTTCAACCCCCAAAACATGCACCATATACCCATGTAGCAAACATTCATTTGTTAAACACTTGCAAAATAATTACTATACTCACAGAGGCAAATGGAAGTGGAGACTTAAGTTATGAGAATTATCAACAAAATGTTGTTTGAGAATTCAAAGGACAAATACAGCTTTGTGTAAGAGGAAGTTAGGTAATATTTCATGAAGCAATGATTTTTGCCTTAAAGAATGTGTAGGGGTTTAGGTGGGTGGAGTTGAGTGATGAAAGGGAGGGCATCCCAAGCCAGAGGGAGAGAAGAAGCAAAGGAGTGGGGGGGAGATACATCAGAGCATGTTGGATATAGGAAAGTGCAGGCAAAGTATGGGAAGTAGCAGATGATCAGGCTTGAAAACAGTGGTTCTCCATCAGGGGAGATTTTGTACCCCACAAGACTTTTGGCAGTGTTTGGAGACATTTTTGATTGTCACAAATGGATGGGGGTCTGATGCGAGCATCTGGTGGTTAGAGACCAGGGATGCTGCTACGTATCTCACTATGCACAGGACAGCTTGCTGCCACGAAACTGATCCAATCCCAAACATCAGTAGTGCCAGTATTGGGAAGCCCTGTTCTTCTGGAAGATTGGTCTTGATCACACAGGGCCTTGAAAGTCACATGAAGAGGGTGGAACTTGTTTGGGAGGCAAAGAGAAATGCAAGAAGGTATTAAGTGGGAGGAAAAATTTATTGGTATTCTGATTTACAAGGATTTGTATGGGTACAGAGGCAGATTGCTCTCCCCTCTCTCATCTTTTAAACAGAAGCCTTGTTTGCACTATTTGCATGGCCAGACATCATTGAACTAGGATAAGAAGTCAAGACATAGAATTACAGAAACCTGGATAAGCTTGATTAATCTCCATATGTAAGGAAATGGAGCCTAGAAGGGAAGAAAGGATGCAAGATGTGGAGATGAGGGAGGTGAGGAGAAAGTGAGGGAGTGAGGAGGAGACACCACAATCTGTGGTTATGAAGGGGAGGCACCAAATCACACCCTGTGGGAGGCAATAATAGAAGCCGTGCTTCTGTCCTGGATGAATTTACAATTTCCTATGGAAGATCTGACGTTAACTAAATCTCTGTTAGCCACAGGAGTATCTGCAGGGTCCACACATTCAAATTCAACCAACCCTAGATTGAAAATGTTGGGGGACAAATGAAAAAAAATAACAATACAGTGATAAAAATGATACAAATTAAAAATACAGTATAACTATTTACATATCATTTATATTGTATTAGGTACTGTAAGCAATCTAGAGATGATTTAAATATAGTACCCAGGAGGATGTGCTTAGGATATGTGCTGATACTGTCATTTTATGTAAAGGACTTGAGAATCCATGGATTTTGGCAACTCCGGGAGTCTGGAAATAATCCCTTGTGGATACAGGATGATCGTGCATGTTTTCACAAAGCTCTGTCATTTCTCAGAGCTTTCAGTGATGAATAAAATCTAGGTGATGTCAACTCAGGGTAAAAGTCATTGTTGGCTGCTTTCCTTATGGAAAGAAGGAAAATGAGCTCTTGCATGGAGCATGAAAGAAATGGCTAACCAAATATATCCAAGTCTAGTATTAAATTATCTTTGTTTGGGGCTGGAGATAGATTGGACACAGATGACTAAATAAAGCCAGTTGCTCCTTGTTGCAGGTGTGTCATCACAAATTTGCAGTGAAGACACTGCTAAGATGGCAGGAGTATCAAGTCTTCGTGTCATAATGAGCTGCTATGGTCCACGTGCCTCTGCCAGCTTCCAGTGGCTAATAAGCTCTTGGCCCAGCAATGGAAGCAATAGTGCCAATGACAAAGATAAACAAGATCCTCTGCCAGGAGGAAAAGCTTCAATCTTTCTGGTAATTGCAGCCTGACATGTGCATGGCCCCAGGATCAGGTGCCATCTCTATCACAAGCATTCACTGTTTATAGTGGCTCCAGGCACCCTGTACAATGTGGTGGCTGCCATTGGTGCTACATTAGAATGGATATAGCAGGCGGAATTGCATTATTCCTTTTGTAACTTCCTGGAGCAAATGGAGTTGGAAGTGAGTGAACATTAGGAAGGATGCCCACAGAGCTGATCAGTCAGGGATAAAGTCCATACACCAAATTGAGAAAAGCTGTTGATAGTGGGATTTTAAAGGAAGCTTTGCCTCTCTGTTTTTAGCTGGGAGTGCTCTGTATCCTGCAGAAATGTTTGTTGTGGCTGCTTATAGTAAGTCCAATGATGATGGCTTAAAAAATGGGAAATTATTTTATTGTATGATAAGAAGTCCGGTGGATTTTGTAGTTACAAGAACTTCTCCATAATGAATCAAGGATGCAGGTTATTAAAACCTTTTCCCTTATCCTTAGCATGTAGAATTTTAGTTTTTGTTTGTCATTTCACAGTATTTCTTTGGGTCTTATTTCCAGGTCAAGGCAAGAAGAAAGGGGAAGAGATGATGCCAACCATCTCTGCGTCTTCGACCAGGACAGAGAAACTTCTAGTACTACGTATTGTTTGCAGCCCAGAAGAGCAAGGCTGGGAAAATAAGTATCTGTATAAGAGGAGGAAAATTGTCATGACTGGTTTACACCAGGTATCGTTCATCTCAACAGAGTGGGCTGTTGGTTATCACGGATAAAACTGGGGGTTCCATTAACATAAGAGTAGGGAGTTCTTGAGCAGAGACTGGGTGCCTGTCACAGCCCTTGTCATACGAGGACTGAGCCTGAAAGAGTGGTCTGCTACTGGAGTCGGGTAGAGCACAGTGAGCTCCAGCACTCTTGTCAATGATTCCATTTTCTTGAATGTTTTTCTCTTCCTCCCTTCCTCTTTTTTTTTTTTTTTTTTTTTGTAGTTTTTGGCTGGAGTTGGGTTTGAACCAACCACCTCCAGCATATGGGGCCAGGGCCCTACTCCTTTGAGCCACAGGCACCACCCCTTCCTCCCCTTTTTAAAAATTACTTTTTGAAGTGATGTGGCCTCACTGTGTTTCCCAGGCTAATCTCAAACGCCTTGCTCCAAGAGCTCTTCCTGCCATGGCTTCTCAAATCACTGGCATCATAGGTATGAGCCACCTTACCCAGCCTCCCTTCCTCCTCTGAACTGTGCCTGTACACACACTGCTGGGATCCTGGTGAGTCCCTGCTCATGCCTAGGCTTCTACTGAAGCCATCTTCATGAAGGCTGTCCCAGGGCCACCCCTCAGTGTCAGGCGTACCCACCCTGCTCACACTGCAAATGTCACACTGACTTATAGCTGTGCATTTTCTTACCCATTGTCACCACCAGACTGGGCTCCTTGCAGACTCTTATTCATATATGAGGTCTGACAATTAAGTTCAAGAACTCGTCCTAGAGAAAGTTGTACATACCTCACTGTTGAATAACCATAGTCACCTTCAAAACACTTCCCTTGGGGGGGATAGAGCATGATGGCAAGCTAGAGGCATCTCCTTGGCAGCTGCTCTTGGTGAGACAGGACACAGAGGATTTCAACCACCTCTGGCCAGGGGAGCCTACCCAGAAACATCTCTCTGAGGGCAAAGTGAAACCATAGGAGACTCCAGGAGCCAGTGAGGAGGTCTGGAGTTGAGAAGGACCAGCACAGAGGGCAGGTGCCAGGTGCAAGCAGAGGTCAACCAGCAGTACTCCTGTGGAGGACTAGAGGTGGAAAAGACCTGTTCTGTGGGTTTTGTTTTTGGACTGGACTGCTCCCTGGAGTGCCTTGGAGGGGCTTGGAAGAGCAAGTAAACTCAAGCAGTGTCAGGCAGCCAAGATTGAGTGTCAGGTGGGGTGAAGCTCCAAGCTGCCATTGTGGGAAAGCTGTGTGGGAGAAACAGTCTGCATGGTCCCAAAGCATGGCCAGCTCTGGCACACCTGTTGAACTCAGGCAGCCATCCTTGGGGTGCATAGAGTGCCTCCCCCCAGTAAAATCCACTTTGTTATCAGGGTGCACTGTTTGAAAGATCAAGACATGCAGCCTTGTAAGAGATCTGGTGAGATCTTTGGGATCCTAATACCTCAGGGATTGAGTGTCAGTGAAGTGACCAGGCCCTGATGGGGGCATGTCAATAAGGAGGACAAGTCTGGGTATCCTCTGAAACTGGAAAGTGGCTTGGCTTCTGGCCCCCAGTATTATACAGCAAAAACAGTACTTGTGTTCTCCATCTACTAATACCACAGCACCACCTGGTGTCCAGGAACATAAAATGTGTGTGTGTGTGTGTATGCATACTCACATATTCTCTCTCTCTCTCTCTTCTTTTTCTTGTTTTTCCTCCCATTTTTTCCCCTTAGTTTTCTTCATTTTTTTGTTGCTGTTGTTGATATTTGTTTTGTTCAGTTTTGTTAGGGTGTATTTTCATTTTTTCATTTTTATTTTCTTCAATAGCAAGAGCTCCTCCATTTTTGTTATAGTTTTTCAGCCCCTTTTATTCTTTATTTCTTTTTTCTCCTCTCCTTTTTTCCTTTCCTTTGGTAGAGATTTTTCTACTTTTCTCATCTTACCCACATAAATTTCTCATACAACAACTAAGGTAGCCTTTTTTCTTCAGCTTATATAATTGTATTTTTAATTTTATTTAAATATCTTTATTTTTTGTTTTTTTCTCTTGAAGGATGGGAATTATGACATTGGTCTGGCTGGGGGAGGTGGTCACAGCATTAGAATGGCTCAAGGAGGCCATGAGCTCATAATCTAGAATATCCTTCTAGCTTTGTCCTTTGGAAAGATAGTATCAGTAGGTCCCCACTGTGACATACTGCTGATCTGTTTCAATATTTGATGGAGGTGGGGTCTTATTTTTGCCCAAGCTGGTAAGGAGCTTCTGACCTTGAGAGACCCACACCCAGCCCCCTAAAGTCCTGGCATTGTGGGTGTGAGTCAAAGCACCCTGTTAAACACCACAATTTCCCCTGTCTCTCTTTCCCTTTTTCTGTCCTTCTTCTCTCCTTTTCTTTTCTTTTCTTTATTTTCTTTATTTTTTTTTTTTGTAGAGACAGAGTTTCACTTTATCACCCTTGGTAGAGTGCCATGTGGGACTCTCACACAGCTCACAGCAACTTCCAGCTCTTGGGCTTAGACAATTCTTTTGCTTCAGCCTCCCAAGTAGCTGGGACTACAGGTGCCTGCCACAACACCTGGCTATTTTTGTTGTTGTTGTTGTAGTTTGGCCAGGGCTGGGTTTGAACCCACCACCCTCGGTATATGGGGTGGTTGCCTTACCAACTGAGCCACAGGTGCCACTCTCTTCTCTCCTTTTCTTCAAATCTTTACTTTCACACCCTTCTTTTTTTCTATATCTTTTTTCCCCTATACTCCCTTCTTGCTCTTTACCCTTCTCTTCCTTTTGGCCTTATACCTAAAGACCATTTCAACACTTAAGCTCATAAAAAAGGAAATTTAAAGCAAAGGAAGCAGTGAGAAGAAAAAGTAGGGGGAGGAAGTAAACAAAACATGAAGAAGAACCAGGAAAAAAATTCTAGCAACATGGAAACCCAGAAAAGAGCAACCCTCCAAGGGATCATGAAGTAGCCACTGCAGAGGATTCCACCTATAAAGATTTAATGATAATGACAAAAAAGGAATTTAAAATATGAATGGCAAAGGCAATAAAGTGAATTGATGAGAAAGTGGAAAAAGAGAAACAAAAAATGGACAGAGATATGAAGAATATAGGAAGGCTATGGTGGAGCTTAAGGAATTGAAGGAGTCAAGCAGGGAACTTAAATATGCAGTAGAAAGTATCAATAACAGATCAGACTATAGAGAAGAAAGAATCTCAGAACTAGAGCATAAAGTTCATAAGCTAACCCAGGTAGTAATAGAGGCAAAAAGGAAGAGAGAGAAAGCAAAACAGTCACTCAGAGAATTATGAGACTTTATGAAGTGTTCAAACATACAAATTATAGGGATCCTTGAAGGGGAAGAAAAATGTCTCAAAAGAATGGAGGCCCTGCTGGAGAATATCATAAAGTAAAATTTCCCAAGTTTCACTAAAGATTCTAAAACACTCCTTTTAGAGGGGTATCAAACGCTGGGTCATCTCAACATGAATAGAGCATCTCCAAGACACATTACAATGAACCAGTTCAAAGTCAAGGGAAAAGAGAAAATTCTGCAGGAGTTGGCAACAATTAATCTCCAGGGGAGATCCATTAGTCTGGTTGGAGCAGATTTACCACCAGTTTGGCAGTGGTAGAGATGGTCATTCTGGGAAGATCCTGGTAGCAAGGGGTCAGCCATTGTGGAAAGGTTGTGAGAAGGTTGTGAGGGTGGGCCTCCTACAGGACCATAGTCATCTTAGTTCCATCTGCTGGGATCAGACCTCCAGTTGTGACAGGTTCAGGGACTGCCTCACCCACTGGGAAATGTTGTCTGAGGACACAGTGAGTCCTGCCTCTGAAGGAGTCTGGAGAGATCTGAGTTTCCAACCTGATGGGACCTGAATGCTGAGGAAATAATCAGGCCTTCACCATGGACATTAAGTTGGGGATCAGGTCTATGCCTGGGATCTAGTGAGATTATCAGCTGTGTTGTCCATCTCATAAAACTACAGCGCCATCTGATGTCCCAGCAATATATTGCAACACAAATGGACTTCTACTAAAGTTGCACCCTTTCACCATATATATATGCTTTTATGTAAATATATTAGTTTTTTATTTTTATTACTTTTTTCTTTTTCTTATTAGTAATCTTTCTTTCTTTTTTCTTTTTCTTTTCTTTTTTTTTTCATTCCTTCACTTATTTGTTCCTTAGGTTACTTTTTTTGGTTATTAGAGCTTTTCATTATTTTGTATTGATGTGTTTTGTTTCTTACTTGTTTGTATGGTTGGTTCTTTTCTCAACTTCTATTTTTACTTTCATCAAGAGCAAGGGCTACTATACTTTTTGGTTACCATATTTTAGACTCACTTATTCTCTCTCCTTATTCAACTCCTATACAGTCTCTCTTTGGACAGAGACTCTTCTACTTTTCTCATCTCTCCTATATTAATCACCCCTGCAACAGCTAAGATATCCTTCCCTTTTTCTTATCTTTCTACTTTTTTTCCTTACTCCACTTCCCTCTCTCTTCTTTATTAGATATAATGGTATTCTTAATTTCCTGTATCTATTCTTATCTTATTATTATTTCTTCTTTCTTTCTTTCTTTCTTTGCTGAGAGCTGGGGGTACACAGCTGCAGTCTGGCACATAGGCCACAGCAGTGGTCTGGCTCAAGGGGGTTAAGAGATTTTTCTACCTCTGGCACTAGGAAGATAGTATTGGCAAGACTTCCCTGCAGAATTTTTCTATTTCATTTTATTCTTACTGACTTTTTCCTTAGTGTTGTTTGTTTTTGCTCTTTTCCTTCCCTTCCTAGGTTTAGTGGAGAAAGAGTCTGCCTTTGCTTAGGCTGGAAAGGACTGTCTGATTTCACAGAACCTTCCCAGTCCAGCCCCCTCAAAACCCTTGAGTTATAAGTGTGGTCTTAGCACCATGTTGTTCAATATTATTTCTTCCGTCACTCTCAGCCTCTTTTCCTGACTGCCTCTTTTGTGTTCTCCAAGTTTTTTTCTTCTGTTGCTCCCCCTTCCCTTTTTTTCTTTTCTTCTTTTTCCTTTCTTTTACTCCTTCCTTCCTTTTTTCTCTGTCTTTCTTTTCTCTGTCTGATCCTTACCTTTCTCCTCATTTTGGCCTCACACAAAGAGGTACCTTCATCACATAAACTCTGAGACAAGGTAATTTGAAGCAAAGGAGGAACAGGGAAGGAAAAACATGCACAAAGAGGTGAACAAGAAGAAAACACACATGAGGAGGAACCAACAGAAAAATTCAGGCACCATGAAAAACCAAAGTAGAGCAATTCCTCCAAAGGACCACAGGACATCTTTTAAAGAAGACTCATCCTATAAAGAATTAATGAATCTGACAGAAAGGGAATTTAAAACGTGGATGATTAGGACAATAAAGGGAATGGGTAAGAAAATTGAAAGGTAGAACCAAAAGTCAGATGAGAGATATATAGAATATAAAAAGGACATGAATGAGCTTAAGGAAATGAAGGAGGAAATCAGGGAATGTAAAGATGTGGTAGAAAGTATCAAAATTAGAGTAGACCGTGCAGAAGAAAGAACATCAGAGTTAGAGCATAAAGTCTTTGAGTTAACACAAGTAGAGTTTAGAAAAGAAGAGAGAGAAAGTAGAGCAAGCTCTTAGAGAACTATGAGACTCCATGAAGCATTCAAACATATGGATAATATCCATGTAGGAAGTGTGTGGAAACCCTACTGAAGACTATCATAAATGAAAACTTCCCAAGTTTTATTAAAGATCCTGACACACTCCTTTCAGATGGATATTGAACCCTGGGTCATCTCACTTCTAACAGAGCCTCTCTAAGACACATTGTAACAAACCTGTCCAAAGTCAAGATAAAGGAGAAAATCCTACCAGCAGCTAGGAGTAAGCACCAATTGACCTACAGGGGCAGAGCCATTAGGTTGACAGCAGACTTTTTAACTGAAACTTTCCAAGCCAGAACAGCATGGTCATCCACCTTCAACATCCTTAAATAAAATAATTTTCATCCCAGAATCCTATATCCTGCTAAGCCAGTGGTTCTCAACCTGTGGGTCGTGACCCTTTGGGGGTCACATGACCCTCCTGGGAATGTCCCTTTCCTAGGAGTTGCCTAAGACCATCCTGCATATCATATATTTATAGTATGATTCATAATAGTAGCAAAACTACAGTTATGAAGTAGCAATGAAAATAATTTTATGGTTGGGGGTCACCACAACATGAGGAAATGTATTAAAGGGTCATGGCATTAGGAAGGCTAAGAACCACTGTTCTAAGATAAGCTTCAAAATTGATGGAAAAATCAAATCATTTGCAGATATACAAGCACTGATGAAATTTGCCACAACTAGACCAGCTCTACAGGAAATACTTAGACCTATTCTCAATACTAAACACCACAATGGACCACCACCAAAGTAAACACCTAGAAGCCAAAGGCCAGAGCTTAGTTTTCACAATGGCCAAAGGATAAAACTACACAGCAGACTATCTCATAATAAGATGAATAGAATTCTACCACACTTACTGATACTCTCAATAAATATCAATGGCTTGATTCCCCTCTAAAAAGGCACAGGCTGGTTGACTGGATCAAAAAAAACACAAGCCATCCATATGCTATCTCCAGGAGACACACCTAGCCCTGAGGACAAATCAAGACTCAGGGTTAAGGGATGGAAAACAGTATTAGAAGCAAAAGGAAATCAGAAGAAAGGAGGGGTTGCAATGTTATTCTTAGATAAAAGTGGATTCAAAGCAACTTTGAAAGTTCTCAAAGGAACAATACAACAAGAAGACATCTCAATTTTAAATATTTATGCACCTAACTTAAATGCTCCCAGATTTATAAAGCAGACCTTGAGAGGGTTGAGCAATATGATATCCCAGAACACCATAATAGTTGGGAACTTCAACACCCTCTGTCAGATCCTCTAAACCCATGGTTCTCAACCTTCCTAATGATGTGGCTCTTTAATACAATTCCTGACCCACAGCTTGAGAACCACTGCTCTAAACATACAAGGATACAAAGGACTTAAACATGATCCTAGAACAAATGCAGTTAAATTAATAGACATATATAGAACACATCATCCCAAAACAAAAGAATACACCTTTTTCTTGTCTGCTCATGGCACATATTCCAAAATAGATCACATCCTAGAATATAAATCAAACTTCAGCAAAATTAAGGAAATAGAAATGATACCATGTCTCTTCTCAGATCACAAATCTATAAAGCTGAAGCTTAACTCTAACAAAAATATCCATCCCCACACAGCATCTTAGAAATTAAACAAACTTATGCTGAATGACAGTTGGGTTCAGGAAGAGATAAAAGAGGGAATTGTTAATTTCCTCAACTATAAAAAACCATGAAGACACAAGTTACCAAAACCTGTGGGATACAGCAAAAACAATTAAAAATCAGTTGGCCATAAATGTAAGACTGCAAGAATTTGTTCCTAGCTCTGCTCTTTAGTCTGTTGATCTATGTGTTGGTCAGTTCAACAGAATCAGCATTTTATACACACCTATACATGCATATGGGGTGGAGAGAAATTTATTGCAAGGGACAGACTTACACAATTGTGACAGGTCTAAAATGGTCCGAAAGAGCAGTCTGAAACTCTCAGGCCTAAACTGAAGTTCAGCCCACAGGTGGGATTTCTTCTTCTTTAGAGAAGGTTCAACTCTACTCTTAAGGCCTATCAATTGAATTATCTAGGGTGACCTTCCTCATTTAAAGTAAACCAATTATATATTTTGCTCTCATTTACAAAGTACCTTCACAGCAACATCTAGACTAGTATTTGATGGAGTGACAGGTCCTTTTGCCTAGCCATGCTGACAAACACAACTGACTGTCACCATCTATCTGTTTATACCAATTATTTTCAACTGGTGTGCCACAGCACACTGATGTGCTGTGAAAAATTTTCAAGATCATTAATTAAATTACTTTTTAAAGAAGCTCAAAGCACATTAATATATTCTTTTTTTTTACTCTTTTTTGAGGGGGGGAGATCAGCATAATTTAAGTGTGCTGTGAAAGTTTAACTATAGGTTCAAATGTGCTATGAGATAGAAACGGTTGAAAAACAGTGGTTTATAATGATATCAGCACCACACAATTTTGATTACTGTAGCTTTGTAATAAGTTCTCAAATTAGGGTGTGTGATTCCTCTTTGGTGTCCTTTTTCCAAGATTGTTTTGACCATTCTGGGTTCTTTGCATTCTGCATAAAGTATAGGATAACCTTGTCAATTTCTATACCCACATTCATTTTTGTGTCAAGGAAATTGATAACTTTGGAAATCAAATCCATGTGAGTGAGTAAGATGCTCTGCTTTGTCTCCACAGGGGAGAACAGTGATGTCATTTCCTTTTCCATTGCAAAGTTTATGGCCAAGACTCCTATAACCAAATACAAGAGAAAAACACAACATATTTATTTGATATAGGTTTATAAGGCATGGAAGCCTTTACAAATGAAGACCCAGAGAAATAAGGGCAAATGTGTATTTTATGGACAGTCACACAGAAGTATGACTGGAGGACAGAAAGATCTGATCTAATGATAATGAACTGAGGGGACCTAGCAATGCCTGTTGCTGTTCTTCGTGTCTCTTCAACCCTTTCCTCCAAGTATGTTGCTACTATTTAGAGGAAGGTCAGAGAAGTCTGATACGGTCTGTGTTGGGGGAAAGGCAGGAGGAAGTGAGAGAAACCTTCCTTCTTCTGCTGTTTCCTCTGATGTCAAAGTGTCATGTTTTGGACTGGTGTGTGCTGAACCCTGTCATCTCTCAGGGTCACTTCATATGATTCCTGTCTCATGCAAGCAATGTCATATTCTGTTTGCTGGAGTTAAAGACTCAGATGAAAAAGCATCATGGGAACAAATGAACTGAGAGCCAATAACTAAGTGTCTCAGTTCTCAAACACTAAACAGTGCTTCTCTCTCCACAATGTTCAGAAGAAAAAGTGGCATGTCCTATGTTCTTTATTTGATATGATATTAATAAAAACACAGATAACAGTTTCACCTTCTGGGGAGGGTGTCAGCCTCAACGCCTTGGTTACTCATGAGCTTATTTTGAGACCTTGCAAGTCCCAAGCTCTGTGAAGGAACTTGTGGCTGGAGATAGAAATAGGCAAAGCTTGGGGAGCCCTTCAGAGCAAACATGACCAGGTGAAATGAAGACGCCAGGAGCCACCTGCCATGCAGTTTGGCTAATGGATGGCATATTTTTAAAGCAAGTATCACACCTGCATCTCCTGCCTCACTGACCAGGCTATTTTATGGTGGTTCCTCCTCGATGGCTTTTTCAGAGTCACATCTTGTTGGTGACGCCTGAGCAGCTTCCTTTTGTAATTGAAGACATGAAACCCTGTGTGATAAACATCACAGGGAGTGACTGAAGTCCACTGTTACTTGCAGCTGGTCCTCTCTCCACCTAGCTCAGCCAGTCCCCCATTCTCCAGGAAGGTTTCTTAGTACCTGGGCAACCTGAAGGAATTTGAGTATTGTTCAAAATCAGTTACTAGTCATCCCTAGAAAGAAACTAATCAGGAAACGGCCCTTTTGAAGCTTATTCTGAGGGCTCCTCTCTTTTGCCTGTCACCAGTTTTGAGAATTCCTTGGAGCTGAAATCTCTTTCAGGGATTGAGAAAAAGGGCTGTGTTTTATAAAGGGGCTTCTTCTTCTTTTCTCTCTCTAATTCATTAATCAGATCCCTGTAAAAAGGAGATGACAATAAGGTTTGGGTTTAGGATGCTAAGAGCTCCCTACTGCAGGAGAAAGTTATGTAACACTTGCATCCATACTTGGTGCAGGGCCTTGAAGAGAACGTGATTCTCTCTCTCACTCTCTCTCTCTTTCTCTTTTAAGGTAAGTATGAAACAAAGTTTATGGAGGAAGAGAGAGATGGGCTTGCAGAGTAAAAAGGCTTACAAAGCAGGATACATTCACCATGGACAGCGAAGGGGGCTCCATTGGCAGGGCAAGTAGGCAAAGAGGCCTGGTCCTCAATTTGTAATTGAAGACATGAAGCCCTGTGTGATAACCATCACAGCCACTCACCCTACTGTCAATCAGTGAACAAAGATTTGTTTTTAAAGGACCATTCAAAATATAGCACTAATAGAACACAGCAAAGTCTGTCTAATAATGCTCGTTCTGATATGCATTTAGATACAGAAGGACAGTTTGCTTTTCAAAGTAAAAATGGTCTACCCATAGATGTTGGTTATTGAGCTTCTCACACCCAAGAGGCAGAGCCTGCCCCACTCCCCACCCTCAAGGCCAGTTTAAAATCAGCAGGAATGCTGTGTAATCTAACCAACAGGATCCTTGCAGGTCAGGTATTAAGAGCTAGAATGGATTAAACAAAAGACTTTCCCATGTAACAGGAAGGAAAAACTTCAAAGGTGGGATTTGTTCTTGCTAGGACAAAGGAAGTGGATTTACAAACGGCCTGGAGGCACACCCCTCTGTGACTTTCAATTTGCTATCCTAGTGCACCTAGAGCCGAGAGCCTTTTTCCTTCTCCGCAGGCCCCCACCCCACCCCTGCCCCAGCTCCCGGAGTCCTCCCCAGGGTAAGGACTCTAGGTTAAGAGGATCAGATTGAGATGATTTCTTCTTGTTTGTTTTTCAAGACTGGCATTGGGCATCTCTCCAGTCAAACTCACTCATTTGTACACCTCCCAGGTTTCCGCCACTCAGGTATGTGGCAGTGACAGTGAGCAGGTGAGACAGGGAACGCTGTTTACTTTGCCTTATTAGAGCAGACAGTGAATGCTCCATCCTGGTGCTGGCTTTTGGCTTGAAAATCCAGATGAGAGAAATGCAGACGAGAAGCAGGTTATCATCATTGGTTAGAAACACCTCCCTGGATGGACCCTCAGTCCTCCGCCAGATCCACCAGAGACTGGCTTTATTTTCAATACCCTATTACCATGCTGTAGCAACTCGTATCCTAATGACATGCACGTAAACTTAGCTTCTAAGAGTTCAAAGCATTTTGTACTTTTTGTGCCTATGCATGTATACATATATTTCAATATATATGTATGTATAGATTTCACATAAATATAAATACATAAATCTATTTTTTCTTAATTATTTACCCAAATTACACTTAAAATACTTCAAGTTTTCCAGGATGGAAATGGAAATAGTGCTGGCATTCTCACACTTGAGTGCTATACAAATCCCTTTAAAAAGAAAAAAAAAGAAAACTCCCACTTCTCAGATGTTGACTTCAGCTCTTTTTATATTATAATGTTACTTTACCATGTATGAACATAAAACTAGTTATGGATGCCTTATGTTGAATTCTTATTCAGATATAAAACCAAAATAAATGAATTAATTGCAAACATGTTGCAAAAACAATAACATTCAAATCAATAACATTAAATTAATGTTGACACATGTTTTCTTGAAATTGGGTTTCCACTAACAGAGCCACTCCCACACTCCTTTGAGCTGGGCAGGCCTATACAATGATCCCAACTCCTGGAAAACTTTTTTTCAAACTGCATACCATAAATCCTTTGATCCTTTTAAAAATTATTTCTTGGAATAATTGCTATCATAAAGATCTTTTCAACTGTAATGTATACATTATTATATTTTTGTGATGTGATTTGTAAAAATCTAATATGTGATTTATATATTGAGCCTGCCTGTGTTTTTGCTCATAGCCTGGAGCAGAGAACATGGATAATGCTACAGACAATAAGCCAGAAGCTTGGGCACTTCAGAGGGGAGGCCAGACCCCAAGTATGTTGTCATGCAGATGATCCAGGATATAATACTATTACATTTTAAAAAGACTGTCACCTACATAAAAATATGAAGTCAACAACTTTTTGTAGAGAACACAACAACCTCTGAGAACATGTCTTTGGATCTTGATTTGAGGATTCTAAATAACTTTTATAGGCTAAGCAGTGTCTTTGTACCAAAAATTCATTCACTTCTTAGAGGAATGATTATCTGAGTTAAGGAACAACAATGTTCTTTCTTTATTAAATGGCAAGAATCCAGGTCCCAATCAAACAACTAATCTTTGTTATTTAACCAGTTAGTATTCTTCAGCTAGTAAACCAACTAATGGGGAAGGGGCTTCTCCTTAAGGAGCTTACAATCTACTTGGGGAGACAGACAGACAGACAGACAGACAGACAGACACACACACACACACACACACACACACGCACGCACGCACAATTTAATATTTGAAAGTACATATTCAAAGTTTGCTTATGAAACATCAACATTTCTTGGTCAACACAGACAGTTTAAAGTAGAATTGGAAACATTATTTGTCGTTTATATTTGAATACTTCATAAAACTTCAACTCATACTGTGTCCTTCTGTGCAGTGAAAAAACGCTGTTTCTGTATGATGCCATCTGTGGTTTGAAATGAATAACCTGACAGCACTTGGGCTTTGATATTCTGAAAAAAACAAAAAACAAAATTGTTTTCATTAGAATGAAGTTGTGGCCACAAAATAGTCCAACAAAGCATGTGAAATCTCCACAAATGAACTGAGTATTAATATATTTCAGTAAAAGTCATGTGGGTCTTAGAAATAAAAAGTATGTGGAAAAAATACACATTTCTAGCAAGTTTCAAAGTCTTTAGAATTAGAAATAAAAGAAATTTGAGTACAATGAAAGGAATGTTATTCATATATGAGGTCTGACAATTAAGTTTGTGAGCTCATCCTAGGATAATTGCTACATACTTCATTGTTAAATATCACTACAGTCACCTTCAAAGTACTCCCCTTGGGAAGCTATGTATCAACATTTGTGTATGATGACAACTCTGATGGCCATTCCAGAAAAAAGGGTTCCAAAATTGCTTCGAAGGGTGGAGCAGGGGCTGGCATCAGTGCATAGATTCTCAAGATGACCTAAATCCCACCACGATTCCTGAAAGGTGACCGTAGTGATCCTCAGCAGTGAGGAATATAGCACTTTTTCTAGGATGAGTTTTTGATCTTAATTTTCCAACCTTGTATTCCACACAAAACAGCAAAGGCAAAATCTTCAAAGACAATAAGAAACTTACACTTACTTTATCAAATGTAAAGTAAGTGTAAGTCTTTATCTTCTTCTTTTACTTTTTTAATTCAAATAAAAATACATGAACAATTGTCATCTTAAGTATCTCTGTGATTGTATTATAAGCTGTATTTTCATTTTTATGATGCAACTGTTAAAAAAATGTTTGAGGTCATCATCGAAATATAAGGATACTACCTCTCACCTCCACTACTACATCATACCACTAATTGTGGCCTAACTGGTGTCATCAGGGACATGTCCTGTGTGTCTTTCCTGCTCTTACACAATGCAGCTGCTCCCTGGCTGTGGACCTGTGTCATGGGGTGCATGAGGTGATGTCTGAAGCCAAGCTCACAGGAATGAGCCCTCGTAAGCAACACACCCCAAACTTTCTCCTTCTACATGATTCACATCCCCCTCCCAGTTTACCCCTCACCCCATCTCTGTTAAACCCATACCTCATCTTTACTGATAGAAGTGCTACTGTCATTGAGCTTCACTAGTTACTGAAGACTCTATCTGGGTATAGCCATTACTATGAGCTAAATTGTGTCCCCCCTCCTTGTCCATTTGTTGAAGCCCTAATCCCCGGTGTGATGTTTGGAGATGGACCTTTGCGAGGTAATTAGGGTTAAATGAGGTCAGGAGAAAGGGGTTTCATGATAGGGTTAGTGCCCAAGTAAGAAGAGACACTGGAACACTGGGGCACACTCACTGTCTCTGTCTCTGTCCCTGTCTCTCTCTCCCTCTCTCCGTGTCTCTCTCCCTTGCTCTCTCGCTCCTCTTTCTCTCTGTCTCTCTCCCCCCACCCTATGTAAGGACACATCAAGAAGGCTATCAACTGTACTCCAGCAAGTGAACTCTAACCAGAGACTCAAATTAGTCTACACCTTAATCTGGGACTTCCAAGCCTCTTGATCTGTGAGAGAAAACTTCCTGTTGTGTAAACCACCAGTCTATGGCATTTGGTACAGCAGCCCACACAGACGATGGCAGCTTTTCCTAATGACTAATTCTTTTGATTAATAAAGAAGTAAGTTATCAGTTGCATTCAAGGCTGGTCTTTGTACTAAGTTTTGATAACTCATTGGGGACTTGGGGATAATGAGGATGCTGCATACTGTCCCACGTAACGGCTTGGGGAACTCGGGGATGATGAGGTTGATCCACACTGTCCCATGTAACGGCTTCCTGCTAAGCCCACTCCCTGATTCAAAGTCATCACCAGATACCTTAATGATAAGTAGGGGATCTATTCCAGAGCAAACAAAAGAGAAATCTCGAGTTGCTGATTGGACTGTACGGTAATTAGCAATTATGTCTCCAGTTATTCATCCCTCCCTGTACCCCAGTTCCCTGTCACGTAACTTTGCCCTCCCACCGTGGCAGGCCAGCCTGCATGTTAGCGCCCTGTTCTGTGACACTGGGCTCAGCCACATGACTTGCTTTGGGTAATGCAACATCAGCAGATGGGATTGCAAGCAGAGGTCTGCTCTCACTTGCACTTCTGCCACCAACGTGGATTCAGACCAGGGTCAACCTGCTGCAGGGCAAGAACTGAGTCACTCTGGTCCCACCAGCCTGGATCAACCTGCACCCTGCCTAACCCCAGACATGGGAGCAAGCCTAGCCAAGGTCAGCAAAGCCACCTAGCTGATCTCCAAATGGCTACAGGTGCATGAGCAACAGACACAAATGGACACTGACCGTGCTGTGGAAAAGTATGCTGTACCTGTCCATCCCACAAGTAGAAGCAGTGGATGCAGTTTCTTTGTGTGCCAGATGAAAACACTGTCACAAAAACAGTTAGGCTTGGTATAAGTTTAAACAACCATTGAAATATTTGGTCCATGACCTGCAAAAGTAGCTTTTAGATATGTTTATCAAGTCAAATGATGATCTTCAAATCCTCTGCAGAGTTACTTGAAGACACCCGTTATGTATGATATTCCTTGCTATTTTTTTGTAATGTGAAGCAGTTTATTGAGGAAGAGTAAGATAGGATTGCAGGGTAACAGCAAGATGCAGGTTAACAGAGCAAGATACGCTCACCATAGACAACGAATGAGCCCCATTGTTTTGACAAAAATAGATCAATGTTCCTTTCTGAGTTCTGCCTAAAGTCATTTTTGACATGGATTAATTATCATTCTATTGAGAAAATGATCATGTTAACAGCCTGTATCTTGACAAATTAGTGTGTCCTCAGACCATCATTATAGGGCCTGTGAGGCAATAGTAATGATGTGTCTTTCAGAGACCAATGGAAGAACTCTTCCCAAAAATGTGTTACATCAGAAATTTATCATTGTTATTTAAATTGGACCTAACCAAACCAGAAAGCAGTGTTTGCCCCCAGACAAAAGAGGAGAAAGCTTAATAGATCACTTCCATCTCTAGTTCCTGTGATTTGGATCCCAGAGTGGTAATGAGGAGAGGCTCTGTGCATCACTTCTAATCTAGGCTTTCCTTCTGAACAAAGGTCCTTGAGGAGTAAATGTCATGTCACTAAGTAATTAGATCTCTATTGCTTAGTAAGAATTCTACTCTAAAGACAGGGTAATTCTATTAGAAAATGAAACCACAAAATCATACAGTTCTGAGGCTACTAAATTTGTATTTAATTATCCAGGTAATGTAATTATGCAGTCAGTTCTAATCTGATATCAAGGGGAAAAGTTCTTGTGTGGTTTTTTTTTTTTTTTGCAAGGAATTATGAAAGGGCCACGCAATTAATATGACACACTTAATTACTGAAGTGCGAGGATATCTTTGCAAGAATATATCCCCATCCAAGCATGTTTGCTATATTAGCTGCTTAGATCTTTGCCATTACTAATGTATTTGTGGCTTCTTATCTTATAATGACCGATGGTAATACTTAACCTCATGGTCAAAGCACTGTGTCGCTAGGCTCAGCTCTGACATTATTCCACAGAACAGAGAGAAAATGAGAATTCAGGAAAGAATTTAGATCCCCTTAAATGCTCATAAGAAATAATTTAAATTTCTATCCAAATCAGGAAGGTCCAAGGTGCACATTTTCAAGTGTCACCAAAATAAGAGTCTTTCCCTTATAACTTACAAGCCCTTGTAATAAATACAGACTTTTCAAAGTTTCTTCAGCAGTGAACTGGATTCTTAGGGCTAATATCTGCTCTGCTTCACCAAAACAGTGATGTAAATTCCATTTTTCATGAGGCAGACCTCGACTACATAAACAGTGCTCCCTTCATGCTTTGTTTCACTTCATTGTTTCCTTGGGGTTTCAGGTGTTTGCATGGTGGCCCCTTGAGAAGAGCATGTTTCAGCTTAGAGACAAAGGGAACAAAGGTGTCAGCACACTCACGTTGCTCACCTCCCAGGAGACCATCCTTTTCCTACTTGATCCGTGAAACTCTCTAAAGTCGACTATCACCAGTTGTGGAGTTGAGTGGGCAGCCTCAGCTTGGCCTTTATCAGAGACTCCAGCTGTGCTGCTCCCTCATGCAGTCACCCCTTTGGCCAACAACTGTGCTGATGATTTTGTTTCCCAGCAGGGGCAGGAGGTTGACGCATGGTTGACCTAGAGGCTGCACATTCCAGGCAAGTGAGTTCGAAACGCAGCAGGGATGTGTCTTTTGTGGACGAGAGAGCTGAGGAAGGGAGTGGTGGTGTCGCAACATGGAGGCCAGAATGCATTGTGTTTAGGTCTGAATAGAAACCTGCTGACTTGGTGTTTAGGAAATGAATTAGTTTCCTATTTCTGTGAACCAAATGACCACAAACTTAGCAGCTTCACACAACACAAACTGGTTCTCTCAGGTTTCTCTAGGTGGGGTCCACCCACCGGAAATCCATTTGTGAGCTGAGGCTGCAGCTCTCATGGGGTTCAGGGCCTTTCCAAGCTCTCTGTGTGTGAGGATGAGAGAGGATACCCAAGAAGGGTGAGGTCTAGGAGAACCGGTCTTCTCAAGGAGATCACAAGGATACACTTGCAGGGTCCTCTCCATGGTGACTCAGCCCTTAGGAATTTGTAAACTTAACTTCCTGAAACTTGGAAATTTCCAAGTTCTGTGAAATCCTGTAGTTCTGTAGGGGCTGGAATAGCATCTCCTGCTTGATTCAAACTGGCCAATAAGAAGGGTACCTGTGGGGTGGAACTTTCTGACTGTCGATAAAAAGGGAAAGATCAAGCCAGACGGGGAGCGTGGCCATTTGGAATTCTTCTATGCTGTAAGCTCCCAGCTGGTGAATAAAGCCCTTCCTCTTATAAACATGGTTTTTGGGTGCTCTTTCTCTCCTTTGGGCCTTGCCTTCCTGCAACATTTTTGGTTACCTGACTGGGAAGCGAGATCACTCTTGGAGAGAACATGCCCCTGGTAGTTGCTGCCAATCCTCTGGACACCCATGTGGGGGCCCCTGATTGGCCTGGGCAATGTGAACCACTAAGCACGCCAGGGAGGCAATTTGGCCTCTCTGTGTGGACACCTCTGCTGGGCTGAGAAAGGACCCCGTCAGTGGATCTTCAAGGAGTCAAACACCGGGAGGAACTGGCATGCAGGAACAGGGAGACATCTAAAACAAGGTATGATAGATCTGGGGATTCCACTACAGTTTTAGTGGAAGAAGGAGCCTGATCAACTCCCTGGGCATTAGATTGCCAGCAGGTCTGTTGAGAGGTGTGTGAGAGTGTGTGGATGTGGTGTGACTGAGAGAACTCTGAGGGTGGAGTTAGACCTCCCTTCACAGGGCCTAGGGGAGTGTTGGTTTGCCTCCTATGGCTAAGTGGCAGCTTGAGTGGGAAATCGAGGCTGCCCAGGTTAAGAAATGGGTTGGAATTGTATGCATGTGAGCGCTTGGAGACTGACTGAGATGGGTAACAATAAGTGGGGTTCCCACCCACCATTCATGGAGTGAAACGAAAGTATGCTTGTGCCCTTCTTCCCTGCTCCAGCTTTGCCCCCTGGCTATTCTGAGAGAAACTGGAAGTTCTAGGTTTTCTGCTTTCTGTCTATGGCTGCAGTCACATGGCCATGTGGATCTTAGGGGAAGATGAAAAGACATTAGCAAAGATGTTGTTGTAGTTTTGTTACTGGAATTTCTTCAGTGAGTCTTTGGTCTCAGGAATTTGAGAATTGAGACTTTGGGCCACATATCAGTGATAAAATAGCATTTTGTTGGACTGAGGGACATGCAGTGGGAGTAGAAAGTGCCAGAGCTATTGGCAGAGGGGCTGTGCCTTGGAAAGTGTTGCGGTTCAGGCAGTCTGGTGAGCTCTGATCAAGGACCCTTGAAAATCTGGGGGAGAGAGTGTGAATCTCGTGCTGGTTGAGGTTGTATCCATATAAGCAACAGGTCTCCCAGGTGAATAGCCTCTGGAAGGGGGGAGGAGGCCCAGGTCAGAGGTTTCCTGCATAAGTCCTTTGTCTAGGGGTAAATAATTGGCCATGAGAGATATTTTGGCC
>CAUYRH010020964.1:0-21893 GCA_963574655.1 Perodicticus potto | reverse complement strand
TTTCCTGAATGTTTTATCTTTCGTAATGAAATAGTATAAGGGAACTCAAACCATTTGTCTGTCCAGTAATAAAAGTGTAGTCATTCAAAATTTCTGGCTCTACAATAAACATTCTGGTATAAATATCTTTGTTATAATGTGGTTTTTGGTCTTCTGCATATATACCAGTAGAGGAATTATAGGATCAAATGAAAGATTGATGAGGATGAGAAGAAATATTTGTATATAAAAAAATTCTTTGTGTATATTTTTTTAAATTTTTCTTATTTCATATATTTTTAAAACATTTTCTTATTTTCTTTCACAAGCATATATTCACTAAATTATAAGCATTTAATGGCAAGGACTGTATCTTAATTGCTTTAGTATCTCCAGAATTAGCCAATTCCTGGCACAAAAGTATTTAAAACCATTAAAGGAATGAAGAGTGAATGAATGAGTATTTAATCTATAATCAAAAAGGAAAAAAAAATGCAGTGTATTAAAAAATATGCTTCATATAAGAGAAGTGCTCAGTTAAACTTGGATTAATAATTTTCACTTGGGGACTTAATGTAAACCAAATCCTTAATTTTGTCATTAAAACTAAGTAATGAATGCTACCTCACCCCAGTCCTAGCATGCAATGGTAATATGTCTTAATTCTTATTCCTGAGGCAACTCAATTCTTAGGTAATACTGTAAATGTACTCACCAAAGCGTTTTATAGGGAGCAGCTCAAATGGTTATGTTTCTGATTGACTTTTCTATCAAAACAAAATGAGCTTGTTTAAAGATATTTTTGGAAATAAAATGTTGTGCCCTGACTGTTGGAAATAGTGTTTGTCCATAGGTTTCAAACAGGAATCTCAGAAGTGTTTCATTAGTGTATATTATTTCCTCCCTATAAGCCCATGAGCTCATAAGAAAAAAAAAAGTTTTACCACTGCTATGGTTGTGCCAGTGAGGCCCATTGTGAACTCCTGAGTGGAATATAAGCCTCTACTGAACACATAAAATTCTTGGCTTCCAGGAAGAGTCTTGTAGAAAGAGAGCACTGCATTTTCTTCCAACAAAGTTGTTCTATTCAGAATTCTAAGTCCCAAATCAGTTTTAAAAGATCAAGTCCAAAGAAAGTCAACAATGTTCACATTTTTAAAATTAAAGAACAATTTTTGCTCCTTTTATAAGTGACAAGAGTATTGTAGTGTTGTCTTATTGGTAGTGAATAATTCTGGAATACATAAATAGTTCTCTTTATAAAAATCATTTAAGTGATGGTGCCAGATCAGATTGGAAATCCAAACACTTGAAACAACTGAACTTCCCATCCCAAGTGAGCTGCCAAACTAAGCATATGGGAAGAATCTGAAAACTAATTTTTTTTAACACTTGAGAAACCTATCAGGCCGGTCATTTAGACTTCAGAAAACTGAAAGTGACAGGGGTGAGGCTGGTGAATCTTACTCACTGATAAAGAAAGAGTGATAGCACCGTGTCTGGAGTTAGAACTGTCAATCAAAATTCCAGCTTTCCTTTCACTACTGTAGCCAAAGCCATGAATATGCTCATGCTTTGGAAGAGGGTTGCCTCCAGCATCCTCCTTTGTGGCTAAAAGGTCTGGTCAGATAGCAATGAGATCAGTGAAATCATCACTGCCAACTCCCGTCAGCAGATCAAAGATTAGTTGATCGTCTGCAAGCTTGTGACTAATCTATACTTTGCTTTGCTCATTTCAGAAGAAAATACCCTGGACTGCCATTTGGACAGAGATAAGTGAAAGGGTATGGTCAGTGTGCCAATGCCAGAGCATGTAAACTGGATGTGGAGGGTGAAGATTCTTTATCACTTGATAAGAAGATTCTGTGAATTAGAGAAGATTGACCACCACAGGCCTGACAGCCTATACCTGGATGCGAAGGGAATGTGTTCAGAAAGAAGATGATTATCATGGAACATTTCCACAAGCTGAAGGCAGACGTGGGCCACAAGAAGCTCCTGCATGACTGAGCTGAGTATGGCTGGTCCAGCACACACAACCTCTGTGAAAACACCTCTAGGCCAAGGAGGAGACTGTCAAGACTCTGTCCAAGGAGGAAGAGAGCAAGAAATAATGGATTACATATAAAAAAATTCATTCAAATAAAATCACTCTTTATCTGAGAACAAAAGAAAAATTTCAGCTTCATCCCTTGCAAACTGTATGGAGGGCAAGCATGACATAGAATGGGTGTTCAACCTACAGTAGCTATTAGAAGTATTCACATGAAATCATGAAAACCATAATAAGAATTTAGAGAAACAAAAGAAGTCAAGGTTGGTTACAGATGTTAGTCTATTCTCTCACTTGCACAGCTACTCATACTGATTTCAAAAATCTTAAGCAAATTACAGTCCAGAGAGAAAAAAGAAAACAAAGAAAATTTAAAAATCCAATGAGTAAATTCACCTAGTATTAGAACATAGTACCATATGTGTTTTGGATAACAAAATGAATATGAGATTTTAAGTTTTTTAAAGGAGGCAGAGTATTCCACCCATATACGTATTCTCCTACCCCTCATAGATGTAAGAGAGCCCCCAACACTTAGAAGTCATGAAATGACTGATTTTAGAACAAGAGTTGTAAACAGAAAGAAGTCTCATCCTCTACCTCTCAAGGATATTACATTAAGAGGCACTTCCAATATGGAGACAAATATAAAAAGAATATACATGGTATATGTATATGCTTATTCTTCAAAGTTGTATTGTAGTAATGGCAACACCAAAATGAACAGTTGTGGTGAGTCTCAGAAACATACTGACTTTATGAAAAATACGGCTGATGAGAACAATGTGGGTCAGTGGAGTCAGGTATACTATTTTTGGCTGTTGGCTATATCATTTTATCTGGCATTCTGTTTCTCCTCTGTGAAATAAAGAAATTCAACTGTTTTACATTATGTCTTGAAGAACCCAAGCTTCTAAGAAAGATCCTCTTTTCATTTGGTTTTTCCAAAAATAGAACCCTAAATAAGGATTTGCATGTAAGTTGTTTGAGATCCAAGAAATGTGGTCTAGGAATGGAGAAGTAAGACCAAGAAGTCAAGGAAGTCTATAAAGTGTGTTGTTTTCAAGAAAGTTACCTCTGCGAGCAGCTTGAGACCACTGTCACTATGAAACTCCAAAACAATGAGAAATAGCAGTTTCCAAACTTTTTCTTTACCATTTTAAAACTTAAGGACCCCAAAAAGCTATCATTTGTGTCAAATGTATCATTACATTTAAAAATATTGACTGCATTAGAAATTCTTCTTAGCAAAGTATCTCAAGAACGGAAGAAAAAGTATACAATGTACTCAGCCCTACTATGAAGCTAATTTATAGCTTTCATATGAAGGCTATAAGCCAACAATAGCACAAGTATATGGGGAAAGAGGCAAGGGAGGGGAGAGGAAGGGAGAGGGTGGGTGGAGGGAGAGTAATTGGTGGGGCCACACCTACGGTGCATCTTAGAAGGGTACTGGCGAAACTTACTAAATGCAGAATACAATGTCTTCATACAATAACTAAGAAAATGCCATGAAGGCTATGTTAAACAGTTTGATGGAAATATTTCAGATTGTATATGAAACCAGCACAATGTACCCCTTGATTGCACTAATGTACACAGCTATGATTTAATAATAAAAAACTAAGAAAATTTTAAAACATGTATCATATTAATATTACTAAACATTACATGGTAAATAAACAGCAAATATTTTATGAAAAATAGGTATATCTTATAATGCAAAACTGTGAGAATGGTATTGTATTTCATAGTTTTTTTCCAGATATCTTTAATATCTCTTTTAATAGAAAACAACTGGGTTCTGTATGTGCTTTTACATTCAATCTGTTCATGTATTTTTTTGGCTAAAGTTCAGCTGGTTTCACAAATATTTGGTTGAAAAAGGGGGGTTGAACAGTTGTGGTGAGTCTCAGAAACATACTGACTTTATGAAAAATATGGCTGATGAGAACAATGTGGGTCAGTGGAGTCAGGTATACTATTTTTGGCTGTTGGCTATATCATTTTATCTGGCATTCTGTTTCTTCTCTGTGAAATAAAGAAATTCAACTGTTTTACATTATGTCTTGAAGACAAAACACTACTAAACACTTACATTATGTCTTGAAGACAAAACATAGTGTTTTAATAGCCCCTCAGATAAGTATGTATAATCTTCTTTGATACTGCACAAAACTTAACAAGTGATAATTTCGTAAAGGTTAGTTTCAATTTGGAAATTAAAATCACATCCATGAACTTTTTGACTCTATTTCATTTAAATCCATTTTTTAAAAATCTTGCACTTAGAATAAATCTTTTATACATATTTTATTTATATTGTCATGCTTTGGTCAGTCATATGGAAATTCAGCAAATATTGAAAATGTTGACATACTTATTATATAACATTAAAAAGTGTACATTCATTAATATCTTCATTTATCTTATCAATAAAATCTTTAAGTATTGGGAAGTCATCAAGCTCATAGTAGTTGATATTAAGTTTTCCAACATTCTAATTTTCTCTTGAAAGCTCAGATTTTATTATTAGTAACAAATACTATTAGGAGTTTCTTTGAAATGACAATTGCATTTCATTCATTTTTGCAAAGAAAATGTCTGCCAAGTACCCAAATCTGAATAACCATACTTTGTCTATTCTTCCAAGTCAAACGCACAAGTGATTTTCTTTGAAACAAACATCATACTTCAATACGCAGCAGAACTGCTTGATATGTAGTTCTTATTTTATCACAAAGAACATTAAGAAGTGTTGCACTGAAGGGTCAATACTTCATAATTTTTCACTGCTTCATCAAAGATGTTTTTTGTGAAACTTTTTTCTTTTTTTAACAACAGCTTTTATTGAATTATTTTATAATTCACATAGCATATGATTTATACATTTAAGGAGTTGAACTAGAGTCAAGGCGTTTAAGCATATTCACTGAATTATGTTACTGTCTCCACAACCAATTTTGGAACATTTTTATCATTCCAGAAAGAAACCCTGTACCTTTTAGCAGTCATTGCCCAAATCCCCTTATCCCCAGCCCTAGATAACCACTAATCTGATTTATGACTCTATACATTTGCGTATTTGCACATGATATAAATGGAATCATACAGTCTTTTGCTGCTTCTTTCACTTCTTTTTCAACATTTATTTATCTTGCTTCGTATATCAGTTCTTCATTCTCTCTAATTGTCTGATAAACCTCCATTTTATGGATATACTTTGTTTTACTTATCCAATCACCAGTTGATAAACATTTGAGTCATTTCCACTTTGGGGGTCTTAAAAACAATGCTTTTACAAATATTCACTTGTAAGTTTTTGTGTGAATGTATGTTTTTGTTTCTCTTGGATATATTACATAGCTGGACACTTTTTAGACAACTCTTCTATACCTAGAAGTAGAATTGCTAGGTCACATAGTAACCCTATGAAGTAATTATTTTATGTGAAATAAGCAAGGCACAGACAAATGTTTCATATTTGGGAGCTAAAAAAATTGACCATATAGGGCGGTGCCTGTGGCTCGAGGAGTAGGGTGCCAGACCCATATACCAGGGGTGGCAGGAATCAGGCCCTGACCCAAACTGCAAAAAAAAAAAAATATTGACCTTATAGAGATGGACAGTAGAATGGTTACTACAGGTTGGAAAGAAGGGATGGGTAAAGAGTGGACTTTTGAATGAGTGCAAACATGCAGTTAGATAGAATAGATTCCACTGTTTTTTGATAGCTATCAAAAATTATCTTTGGATAATTAGCTGTACACTAATATACATTCCCACCAGCTGTATATAAATGTTTCACTTTTTAACATCCTTAGCAACACTTGTTATTGTCTGTCTTTTTAATTATAGACACCGCGTGGTTTGGATTTGCATTTCCTTGATTATGTTGGCTTGGACATGCTTCCATATGCTTATTGACTATTTGAATATTTTCTTTGAAGAAATATCTGTTTATATTCTTAGACCACTTTTGTTGTTGTTAAGCTATTATATTTATTTATTTATGTATAATAACTGTACATTTTTATGGGATGCATGGAATATTTTGATACATGCACACAATGTGTAATGATAGAATTAGGGTAAATAGGATATACACCACCTCAAAAATTTATCACTTATTTCTGTTGGAAAAATTTCAAACCTCTTCTAGCTATTATAAAACATATAATAAATTATAAATTGTAGTCACCTTATTGTGCTATCAAACACTGGAGCTTATTCTATATAGCTAGAGACATTCAAATGTCTCTTTCTACCCATCCCCTCTCTCTAGCCTGTAGTAACCATCATTCATTCTCCACTTTTATGAGATCAGTAATTTTAGCTCCCAAATATGAGTTAGAATATGCAATATTTGTCTTTCTGTGCCTTATTTATTTCAAATAGAAGCATGACTTCAATTTTATCCATTTTGTTGCAGGTGAAAGGACTTCATTCTTTCTTATGGCTAATAGTATTCCATGGTGCATATATGCCACATTTTCTTTATCCATTCATTTGCTGATGGATATTTAGGTTGATTCCATATCTTGGCTATTGTAAATAGTGCTAGAATAAACATGAGGGTGCAAGCATCCCTTTGAAATACTGATTTTTTTCCTTTGGATAAACGTCCCAGTACTGAGTTTTCTGGATGATATGATAATTCTATTTTTAGATTTCTGAGAAACTTTTATACTATTTTTCATAGTGGCTATACTAATTTACATTCTCACCAATACTGTATAAGAGTTCCCTTGCTCCACATCTTAACCAGTATTTATTACTTTTTGTCTTTTTGATAATAGCCATTCTAACTGGCATGAGATGATACTTCATCGTGGTCTTGATTTGCATTTTCATGATATTGACCTTTTTAAAAATTTTTAAAAAATTTTTTATTTTTGAGACAGAGTCTCACTATGTTGCCCTTGGTAGAGTGCCGTGGCATCATAGCTCATAGCAACTTCAAACTCCTGGGATCATGTGAGTCTCTAGTCTCGCCACCTGAGTAACTGGGACTACAGGCACCTGCCACAACACCTGGTTCTTTTTAGAGATGGGGTTTCACTTTTGCTCAGGCTGGTCTTGAACTCCTGAGCTCAAGCAATTCACCCATCTTAGCCTCCCAAAGTGCTGGGATTACAGGTGTAAGCAATTGACTTTTTTTTTATAATTTGTGTGTATTCTTTTGAGAAAAGTCTAGTCACATTCTTTGTCCATTTCATAATGGGATTGTTTGTTTTTGCTGTTGAGTTCCTTTTATGTTCTTTATATTAGTCCCTCATCAGATAAACAGTTAGCAAGTATTTTTCCAATTGTACAGGTTGTCTTTTTACTCTGTTGATTTTTTCCTTTGCTGTGCTGAAGGTTCTTAGTTTAATATAGTCTCATTTGTCTATTTTTGCCTTATTGCTTGTGCTATTGATATCTTAGCTATAAAATCTTTGCTTAGGCCAATATCCTAAAGCATTTCTTGCCTATGTTTTCTTCTAGTAGTTTCATAGTTTCAGGTCTTATGTTTAAATCATTAATTCATTTTGTTTTGGTTTTTATGCAGGGTGAGAGATAGGAAGGCAGTTTCATTATTTTGTATATGGATTCCATTTTCCCCAGCACCATTCAGGGAATAATGTGCCCTCTCCATATAGTATATTTTGACATCTTTGTAAAAAACCAGTTGGCTGAAAACTATGTCAATTTATGTCTGGGTTTTCCCTTTGCTCTATGTGTCTGTTTTATGACAAAACCATACTGTATTGGCTACTATAGTTTTATGGAATATTTTAAAGTTAAGTAGTGAATGCGTTCAGCTTTGTTCCTTTTGATCAGCATGAATTTTGTCATTCAAGGTCTTTTGTGGTTGTGTCCATAAAAATTTTAGAATTTTTTTTCCATTTCTGTGAAGAATTCCATTGGTATTTTGATAGGAGTTGCATTGAGCATGTTGACTAGTATGATGGTGGCCAGGCCAGATACTTTGCTTCTCTCTCCTTCCATGGCTCAGAAGTTTATTGTCACTTCCCTGATAGATTTCAGTGCTCTTTCTTTGATGTTGTATTTGAGGTATGGTTATGTATACAGTGTTTTGGGCATTCTTTTTGCAAGAGTCAAGTACCAGGCACCTCTAATCATCCATCTTTGAAATTGGCTTTTTACCACACATCAGCAAAAGGAGTAAAGGAGTTTACAACTTTTGCTCTTCTTTGCTGCATGTTGGAAAAATAAGAGTCTTGGGCCACACAATAAATACATAAACACTAATGAAAGGTGATTAGCAAAACAAGAAAAAAGGAAAATAGGGTTTCATGCATACTTTTTGTAATATCAAACACTATAGATAAACAAAACAAGTCCTCACAAAATCAGCATGTGGCCCATGGGCTACAGGTTGGACACCTCTGTAGACTATAATAACTATTAATTCAACTAGTATAACAGGCTTCACTACCTGATTCATGTGAAGTGTCAGCAGGTTTGTCAACATCAGTTTTGCACTGTCAGTGCAAATGTCAACACAGTGAAAAGGGAAAATAGCACTTTAAAAGTATTATGGTGATAGTGTTTTAAAGATCCAGGTACCTATGGGCATACCTTGAGTACTAAGTGTTGGAGCTCTCCCATCCAAAAGGCAAGTAAGCAGGGAATTTGTAGATCAAGGACTGCCCCTGAGATAGGCATGGCTTCCCAGCATCTCTCACCTGCTATGCATCAGGGCAAGACAGGTTTCAACAACTAAGACAATGCACACAGGTATTGGAAGTTGGATATTAAGAGGACATGCTCTGCAATGGAAGAGAACAGGGAGAAATAGGTGGGAATTGAGATAGTCTGTTACAGTCACAGAGATAGGTGGAGCTGCATGAGAAGTGACACTCCCTTGCTTTGTCTCCCTGCTAATCAGGAGCAGTTCCACTCTCACCGGCTTCCTATGTTGAGATCTCATGTAATGGATCATGAAAAGTTTCACTCCTAAGAAAATACAAAAGTTAGAATTATTGAATAAGATGATCTCGTCTAACATTTTCTGATCATACTATTAATCACTAGGAGATATTTTCACGTGGCATCCTAGTTATGTAACAACACACACATACACACACACACACAAGGCATGCTAAAGAAAGGAAGTGTTAACTAGATGGCAGCCTATTTCAGCCTCTCCTGATAGTCCATAGCATATGTAAATAAATTCCTTTATTGAATTGTTCTTCCTTTCTATCAGCTCTTGATTTGCATTCAGTTTGCAGCTCATCAGGGAAGTATAAAGTCACTTGGAATAGTTTAAAGTAGTCGCCAAGTCTACCTCTTTACTAGTCAGTAAGAAAACTTTTGCTGTCATTTTGGAAAAGTTTTGAGGGAAGCAAAACTGATATTGGTTTTGGTGACCTTTCCAGAGAAATTATGTCTACAAGGAGATCTTTATAGTTTCCACCAATGCCCCAGGGGCTATCACCTAGGGTAAATGTGAACCAATACTTCTCCTATCATGCAGATTTTCAACTCAGATCACTTGAGAGATCCATGACTTCTCAATCTACAAATTTGATTTTAAGTGGCCCAAGACTAGTAGTAACCCCACATACCCAGCTGAATCAAATGCAAATTGTCTTAGGAGGAAGACATCATTCTTTGCAGGCTCAGTAGGTTTGGGGAAAAAGGGAGATCTTCCTGTGTGTTTTCTAATGCTTTCTTTTGCAAGTTACAGGTAAACTAACTCAAATTGGCATAAAAACTAAAGATAATTTATTAGTTACCATAAATGGAGCTTCAGAGTAAGAAATATTCCAGGTAAGAGTTATCCCAGTGCTACACTTCTGTCACCAGGGACACAGGTTCTTTCTACATCTTTGCTTCCTTGTATTATCCTAGAGTTGGAAAGAAAGGTTAATGTCTTGTGCTTTCCAGATGGCTGCCTCCAGCAAATTGGCTACTCTCTGCTTTGCTCATTGGTTGAAGAAACAGCTATTTCATCTTTGGCAGAGGCTAAGAGAGGCCTAGCTCAGAATTCCATTGTGATTTCTTCCACAGAAATGTTTGTAAATGAACTATTTTAGAATAAATACTAATATACATATGCAATAACTTATAAGAGGTCCAAAACACATGAGCAGCTACTATGCCTGGGATGAGGAGAAATCTTGAATTTCCTGAGATTACTCTTCCTCTACTGTGTAGAAAGGAGATCAAAAGATAAATTAAGTATGATTCTAGAAAGTGATATCAATGTTGCATTTCTTGTGCACCTGAATTTGATGTCATACATATTACTGCAGCCTGATAGTCTTCTGCTCTTCTTTTTGTTTCTTTGTTTTTTAATTGTGGTTTAAAAAAATCACTTGGCATAGTGTCTTCAAATTTCATTCGTGTTGTAGCCTATGTCAGAATATCCTTCTTAAGGCTTCATATTATTCCACTGTATGTATATGCTACTTTTTAAAAAATATATTTCGGATTTTAAGCACTTGCTAGATATATGATGTGCCAATGTTTCCTCCCATTTTGTAGGTTGCTTTCTCATTTTTGGTTTTGTCTTCCTACTTGCCTGTTTTTGCTTTTGTTACCTATGCTTTCAGACAAGAAGCTTTCCTCATTTTCCCCTAGGAGTTTTATATTTTCTGGTTTTACATTTAGGTCTTTAATCCATTTTGAATTGATTTTTGTGTACAGTGTAAGGTAAGGGTCCAATTCATTCTTATTCATGTTGGTATACAATTTTCTCAGTACCAGTTTTTGGAAATGATCTTTTCTCTATTATGCATTTTTAACATTCTTGTTAAAGACCATTTGACCTTGTATGTGTGGGTTTATTTCTGGGATTTATATTCTGTTTCATTTGTTTATTTGTCTGTCTTTATGCCAGTACCATACTTACATGATTATTGTAACTTTTTAATATGTTTTGAAGTCAGGAAATATAAGGCTTCCAGTGCATTCTTCTCTCTCAAGATTGTTTTGGCTATTGGGGTTGCATATGAATTACAGAATCATTTTTTATACTTATGTAAAAAATACTACTGTGATTTTGATAGACATTGTATTAGATCTATACATTTCTTTGGGTGGTATAGTCATTTTAACAATATTAGGTCTTCTAATACATTAATATTAGATGCTTTCCCATGAATTTGTGTCTTCTTTAGTATCTTTCAAGTTTTTCTTTTTTTTTTTTTTTTTTTTTATATAGAGTCTCATTCTATTGCCTTGGCTATAGTGCATGGCCTCAACCTAGCTCACAATCTAAACTCCTGGACTCCACTGATCCTCCTGCCTCAGCCTCCAGAGTAGGTGGAACTACAGGTGCCTCCCCCCAAAAAAGAAACACTCTTAAGGAATTATTCTATTTTTAGTAGACTCAAGATCGCACTGTTGCTCCAGGTGGTCTGGAACTCCTAATCTCAAGCAATCTGCTTATCTTGGCTTCCCAAAGTGCTAGGATTACAGGCATGAACCACTACATGTGACCTCAGCCATGTTTTATGGCTTTTGGTATATAAGTCTTTTGCCTCCTTGGTTCAGTTTATTCCTGTTTTATTCCTTTTGATGCTATTATAATGGAATTATTTTCTTACTTTCCTTTTCCTGCTTTTAAAGAATATTTTGTCCAGTGTCAGAAAAGGGAGATATCAATAACTTCTTTTTTAGAATCCTATGTTTGAAAGGGCTTGAAGATTTGATCCTCTCAATCTGTAAGGAAGATTTACCTGGTCATTACTTCAGTATGCTGTGAGGGCAGAGAGGTCTTCCTAATGCCCAATGGTCTTCCTTTTGAAAGTCCCTGTGAATACCAATCATTGGTATCTATGTGGTAGAAGCAAGAGTTGGGGACTTTATAAGGTGCCTCCTAAGTTTAGACATGACTTAATCTTAGATTTCTTCTTCATTGTGGGAGCTTCATTCTGGTGCTTTATAGCAATTTTCTTTTAAGTTGTGGAATTAAAACAAACACATAAAAGAAATGAAGATATCATAGTTTACTACAGGCACTGTGCTTTGTCCTAATTGGTCTCTAGGATGCTTGAAGTGGCAAAATTTCTTCTCTTCCCTTGAAAGATTAGACCTGATGCTATTTTTTTCTTCTGTCTTTGAACTTGATTCTTGGAAGGGATCCATAAGCTGTCTAACTTGATCATCTGCTGGCCTCAGAGTTACTGAGAATGGCATAAAGATTGCCTCTCAACATGGGAGGCAAGCCAAAGAACCCTGCCTTGTCAGGAACAACAGCTGAGGGGGGTCTGGGAACTGAGGGAAATATTTGAGAACCTGTCAGCTGCCTGGAAAGAGCTGTTAAACCTCTCCACAGCAGCTCTTGAAAGTCACCTGGGGTTATGGCAACAGTAGGGGGTTTAGGGGTATTGTTGCCCCTACCAGAGACTGCTATGTAGAAAGTCATGGAAGGGTACACACCACAGGCATAGCCTTGAGTCTTTCTAGAAAAGAGTCAGTCTTCATCACACAACATTTTTGACCATTTTACTTATATCTAAGTGCCAGCCTTGAATAATTCAGGGAGACAAAAACTGCATCAATCCTCCTCCTTTTTTTCTCTTCTTTATTAAAAGGACACATACTGACAGCAAATAAATATAAAGCCTTATTTATTTTTTCATTGCAAAAATAACACACAATCTATATACAAATTTATAAAATGCAATGAAGGACATAATAATTAATAATAATAACAATAATGGCAGCAACAACAAAAAAGTAATTACAGTACCATCATTCAAAGACAAGCACATGAGGTGTTTTGGTATATTGTCTATCTAACCTTTCTTTTTTCTCTTTACATTTTAAAATATGCTAAAATTGTTTTATAACCAGTTTTATTTTTCCATATAAAATTATCCAGTAGACATTTGCCTGTCATTAAATAGTCTACTATTACCGCATTAGCCCCCATATTATCTCACTATTCAATGAAACAAGTTTTATTTCCTCCTCAAATGATTTAGACTTCCTAAGAGTCTGTTTATTATCTATATTATGAGTATATTTATAGCAGATATATTGGAGATTCATTGAAACCAGCAGTTGAGCATCATCTGCCATAGGAACTGCTCAAAATGTGTAACTTCTTGGTATTGTTTTCACAACTTCTTCTAAGATTAGAGTTTATTTAATTATTGCTTGAGTTCAGGAGTTTGAGACCAGCCTGACCAAGAGTGAGACCCCTATCCCTACGAAAAATAGAAAAAACTAGCTGGGTGTTGTGGCAGGCACCTGTAGTTCCAGTTACAGGCTGGGTAGGCTGAAGCAAGAGAAATCACTTGAGCTCAAGAGTTTGAGGTTGCTGTAAGATATGATGACACCACAGTACTCTACCGAGGGCAAAGGATTCAATGCTGGTTTCAATGAATCTCCAATATATCTGCTATAAGTATACCCATCATATAGATAATAAACAGACTCTTAGGAAATCTAAATCATTTGAGGAGGAAATAAAATGTGTAACTTCTTGGTATTGTTTTCAGAACTTCTTCTAAGATCAGAGTTTATTTAATTATTCCCTATGGCTGCATTTTTAAAGATCTCCCAGTTACAAATCAAGAATTTGTTTTGTTTTGTTTTTATTTGAGACAGATCTTTTTAAAACAGCAAATCCAAAATTTTATCCTTTGCCCTGGGTAAAGTACTGTGGCATCATCATATCTCACAGCAACCTCAAACTCAAGCTCAAGTGATTTCTCTTGCTTCAGCCTACCCAGCCCGTAACTGGAACTACAGGTGCCTGCCCCAACACCCAGCTAGTTTTTTCTAATTTTAGTAGGGATAGGGGTCTCACTCTTGGTCAGGCTGGTCTCAAACTCCTGAGCTCAAGCAATTCACCCATTCCATCCTCCCAAAATGCTAGGATTAAGGCGTGAGCTACCACGCTCAGCTATAAATGAAGAATTTTTTAGACTAAATAACTAAAGTAGCTTTACAAGATCAAGACGTAAAGAATCAATGATTGCAATTGAAAAATTCTTGAGTATGTTTCATGGCATGGTGAACACAATCTGAATATCTCTCTGAATATAGCATTGTGCTAGATGCACACAGAGGAGATGGCAGGTGCATGCCATTGCAAAAGGGAATTACTAAGGAGCATAAATGGACATGAAAGAGTTTTCACTTAAGTAGTTTCTCTTGATTTTTAAAAAAGCACAAGGCAATAACCAAAATATGCTTTCTATAGTATGCTAAGGGAGACTAGGCTGTTGATGGCTGAACTGCTGAGAGAGAACGGGAAGGAAACGTGTACCTGACTTGTGTCCACTAGTGTGAGCACCTGGACATTAAGTGCCACTCTACTAAATGCAAACTCGATTTCATTTCAAGTTCCATTGCATTCCACTGCATGGACATAAGATCATAAGTTAGAGGGATGAGGCACAGACAGATTGTGTGAGTCGCTCAGTGGTCCATAAGGTAGGTAAGAGGACTCTGATAGTCATTATGAGGGAAGAGACATGGAGATACATTAGAGTTAAGTTCTTTCCTTAACTTTCAGCATTTAGCAAACTGATGAGAAAATTACAAAAATAATTAAAGAACTCTAACCGAAGTGCTGTAGTTGTTAAGGGTAGGGATGATAATAAATTTTGCATCCACAAAGTATGGAGAGGCCTAACTGGAGTTGAGTCCAAGAGAATAAGTGAGTGCCTGAACTTCAGGACAGGAGAATTGAATGAGAACAGGCCAAGAAAAGTGAATTATGAGTAGTATGTATGGAAAGAAGTTACAGTTCAGCTTGACCAAAAAAAAAGAGTGGACTGTAGATGAGAAACACTTTTACCAAGCACTGACTGTGCAATTACACCTAAGTAGAGGGCTTAATGTACTATCTTGTTTGAACTCTACAACACTGTGATAGTTCATTTGTATAATGATCATTTTAAAGACTGGCACAATAGAGTCCCACTGAAGATTTTAGATAAGAAAAATGGTTCATTCGGAGTCGTGTTCCCAGAAAATTAACTTGGCATCTGTTTTTACAGAGGGAGACTAGGAAGATCTTAGGAGGATTGATGATGGAATTGGTTCAGGACATATTAGGTTTCTGGAACAACTGTAAATAGATCTCTAACACATTATGGGAAATAGGAAGCTAAAACTCAAGAGACAAAAATTTGGAAGTAGAAATATAATCAGAGTTAATAATAGGCCAGTAACTGGACACATTTCACAGAATTGGTCACTGTATAAAGTTGCTTCACAGAGATATAATAGACCAATCAAACTCTCAAATTCTGAAGTCCCACGGTTATTTGAAGCTTATTATCAAATAACCTTTTAGCTCAAAGTTATGTTTACTGACTTTTGATTAAGCGAAAATAGCTCTTCAAAATATCATTTATTTTATTTGGAGAAAACTTTTATTTCAGAGCAATGGGGTGTGTGTGTGTGTGTGTGTGTGTGTGTGTAAACATCTCACTTAACTCCTTTTGGACCCCGCCTTTGCCTCTGTGTATTTTGAGTGTTAATATAAGAGAAGAAAATATAAGTTGCCTCTGCTGGGGCCTTAAAGACACTGTGGATAAAGTCACAGTTGCACAGAGCCACTCAATTATAAAGACTTTCTTCTTTTGTGGTGAGAGTTTCTAATAAGAGGCTTCAGAAATAAAGTTCATTTTATGTATAAATGTTTTCACTTGATGTGCTCCCCCCCCCAAAACCAGAATAAAAGCAATTTTCATGATGTGTCTTTCAAAATCGGATAGCTGGTCACATTTTTTTTCTAAGTCCCCAAAGTAAAAGACTTCCTTTCAAATCTAAAACATAAATCATAATTGTGCTTTCTTTCTGAGGCTTCTGCCTTTTGTCAAATTAACAGCTCTAGAAAGAAGAACATATTTTCAGCTGACCTCCAGCTGGTCCTAACATTTCTTATCCCAACTTTTCTCAGACATTTTAGTCATGGAGAGAGAACACACTTTCAGAATCTGCTGTGTGTGGCCCAGATCCCGTTCACTGGCCTCAACCAGTTTAATGGCTCTGCCTCACAGGGGCTGCTTTTGGCTAATGAATCCTTAGCTCCAAGTTTTTCCTGCTCTTAATGAGTGCTAATAAAATGCATTTAACTCCACTAATGCAACAAAAACTCAGCATTATTTCATTGTATCTACTTAATAAGAACCTTGTTTAATATCAAATTACAGCCTGCTCAGCCAAAGCATTATACAGGGGGAAGCTGGTCTGTGAGAAGGGAGTATCAAGTGGTCTAATTTGGACATTCCTCCTTAATATGCCCTGCAGTATTATGTGATTGCTTAATTCATTTAGCCGAGCTAGTCTGATTCATCTGCCAACTGTTGTGTAAAATTTACTGCAATGCTAGGCAACCAGTCCCACCACACAAGCTAGAAATATAGTATCACTTTTCGTGGGACCAAGTTATTAACAGTTGTTTGGGGAGAGGTAACAGGCAATGGTGCAGATACTGTTGCAATCAGGAAGAAGTTTTGGATGTGTCTCATTTTATAAAATAGCTACAGCAAATCCAAATTTTATTAATCAAATTTTTTTCTAAGTGTTTATGGTCTAGTGTCAGAGGCAGTTCATCTCATTTTCAGATTTATCTTTAATGTGCAGTGATATCCAATCCCCTATTTATTTTGAACTTCTTTGTCTTCTCTTGAACCAACCTCTCTCTTAAGAAACTATCAGTAACAAGTGTCTACTGGAAACTTAACACTTAAAGAAAAGAATCATTTTGTAATTTGAACACACGTTGCTTGAATTAAAGTTTCACGTATATTTGATTTCCTTATAGTGAAGCACATCTGCTTTCTCTCATTACCTATAAACTCAGAGGCAAGAAACTTGATTTAGAGGTTCTCCATCAAAATTAGTGCTCTGGAAATATTCCTGATCCTTCTGTCATCTGAGAGAGATTAAAAGAGGTTTTGAGTTCCTAAAGGAATGGGACTCTATTCTTTCTGATACCTGCTTATTAAACTGGTAGATATACTTCTCTTAAGTTTTTCAGAAGTTAAAAAGAATTGCGACTTATCTATGGATTTATAAAGAGTTAAAGAATTGGGGGAATGGAGAATAACTTCTTTCTATCTTTTTATATTTATTCTAAGAAATAATTGTTATATATAGCTATGAACATAGTTTACAAACCATTTAGAAAAATGTAAAGTGTAAAGGAGTAACACTTTTCTTTCAAGACCTTATAACTGATCATCTGGTAAGAAAATAGGTGAAGATTATAGGATCTCATTCAAGACTTACCTTGTAGAGATCATGCAGGAATTGTTAAGACTAGAATGTTCTCGTTGATGAATTTTTAATATGTGGCTTGAGTATGAATTTAATTGTGTTCACTAACAAGGGTAAGTTATTCTTGTAACTCCTTGGTAGGTGATGTTAAGAAGAGATTCTAGATCCCTCCAGTCAAGGACGAGACAGGTACGCACTGTCAGCTATAACCATGTTTGATAGTGTTTCAACATCTCAGTATAAAAATGCATATTTCCACTTATACAAGAAGTGTACCTTGTTCAAAAATGAGTCTGGATCAGAAAAACAGAACTTTGTATACCTTCTACTAATCAATTAAGTTTTTTTCCTCTTCCAAGCCTAGTTCTGGTTAGAATATAAAATAAATTTCAAAACGAAATGATGTATGATTTCAGATAATTGCATGAAATAAACTAGTAACAAAGAGCCAGTATATAGTATTTTTTGTGTGATGGGAATGTTAATATGAACATGTGTCCTGTATAATCTGTTTTTCTTTATATTTCTTTAAAACTCTATGTTGGTAGATCATTTATTAATTTGTAAACAGTGCCAAATAATTTACATCGAATCTTTCCAGTTGGTTTGTTTCCAATGTATTGGTAGAGAAATGCTTCTAGGCAGCTTTGTGGCCAGACTGCACTCTTTCACAGGGTAATGAAAAATTACCTCAGAGAAGCTTCCAAGAAAGTGATCAGGAACTGAGTTTTTCTTAAACAAACAATAAAGATACTTATAAAGGATATCAGAAGGATACTCTTTTAGAAAGCTAGTCTTCTTCAAAACTTAGGGAGGAGTGGCTTTGGTCCAAACTAAGTCATTGCCAGAAATGGCTAGGATTAACTGATTTGTAAGTAGAGATTTTCCTCCCGGAGATTGTACGAGTTGACTGCTGTAACTGTGAGATGGAGTTTGAATTACTTCAGGGAAGAGGCTAAAAGGGGAAGGGCTTTATTATATCCCTAGTGGGCCACTACTTCTAAAGGTATCTTAGTCTCTGTGTTCCTAAAATAAAATGTAACCCTGACTAAGAGCAGCCTTGCCTGGGATTTAATATGCTCTTCATTTTCTATGCAGTGGACATTCTGGAAGTGTTTCTTTTAAAGAAATGGGACCAGAAAGAGTGAATGAAAAGAGGCTGTGTGTCTAAACTTTCAAGAGACTAGAAAAGAGTCCCATTGTTGCTCTGTTTACAAAATAAAGAGGATAGGTTTAGTTCAACTGTTGTTTCTCTGAGCACTAACTCATTGTCTTTCTTGTATTTTTCTTGCTTTTCTTCCATTCCTCTTTGAAAAACCTGCATGGGATCTGGAATATTCCATTTTCTTCTTCCTTGGATTCTCTCCAGTACATTTTCTTATCTGTCTCTCCTCTCACACAATATAATATAGCTGTATTGATATGTAATTTAACAACTAGAAATCTACCCATTTTAAGTGTACAGTTTGATGAGTTTGAATAAAATTATATGTTAGTGCAATAATCACCCCAGCCCAGAATAAGAATACTTATATAACCCCAAAGTTCCCGTGGGCTCATTGTAGTCAGCCCTTGTTTGCTGGCAACCATGGGTCTAATTTTTGTCTCTAAGAATTGCCTTTACTGGACATGTCATGGAAAAAGAATCATGTGATCTTTTGCATCTGGCTTCTTTCACCTGGAATGATGTTTTTGAGATTTATCCATGTTGCAACATATTGTCAGTGCTTTGTTCCTTTTTATTGCTTACTAATGTTCCACTGTTTTTAAATATATGTATCATTTTGTGGACATTTGGGTTGTTTCCATTTTGGAGCTGTTGGAAATAGTACTGTTAAGAATAGCTGGGTGCAGAGGCTCATGCCTGTAGTCCCAGCACTGTGGGAGGCTGAGGAGGGAGAATTACTTGAGCAAAGTTCGAGACATGCCTGAGCAAGAGTGAGACCCTGACTCCTAAAAAAATGGAAAACCCCAGCCGGGTGCTGCTCCGAGTGCCTTGTAATCCCAGTGGCCTCTGGAGGCTGAGGCAGACGGATGTCCACAACCCGAGTCTGAGGTTGCAGTGAGCTATGACACCATTGTGCTCTACTCAGGGCATAGGATGGGACTCTGTCCCAACAGAAAAAAAAAGAAAGAAAGAATGTCTGTAAGCATCTTTATGCAGATGTGTGTCTCCATTTCTCTTGGTAGACATATAGGAGTAGAATTACTGGGTCATATGATCCTTATATGGATGAGAATGTCACTCCCCACCACACACACAACCAAAATACTTTTACTTTATTCTACTTTACCTAATTTTTTTTTTTGAGACCGAGTCTCACTATGTCACCCTCAATATAGTGCTGTAATGTCACAGCTCACAGCAACCTCAAACTCTTGAGCTTAAGCGATTCTTTTGCCTCAGCCTCCCAAGTACCTGGGACCACAGATGACCGCCACATGTCCGGCCATTTTTTTGTTGCAGTTGTCATTGTTGTTTGGCAGGCCGGGGCTGGGTTTGAACCTGCCACCCTCAGTGTATATGGCCAGTGCCCTAACCGTTGACCTGTGGGCGCAGAGCCAATTTTTCAAATTTTTTATTTTATTTTATTTCTTCTTCTTCTTATACTGCCTCCTCTTGCACTCATATTAACTAGGTTTAGAGGAGAAAGAATGACTGGTTATGACCAAATGCTGAGACTTGTTCTAACTATGTTTGGAAAAGTAAGGCTGCTGCCAGAAACATTGAGGCCCTGTACAGCCAGAAGTCGGACTGGGACTGTTAGCCTTTTATAAGCCTTATAACTTTACATAAGTTATGCAAGCTTTATATTTGTTAGTTTGGGAATAAGTTTCTGTTTTATACATTTGTGGTGATGATTAACTGTGGTATACATATTAAAAAGTGCTCATAATAATGTATGTCACATAGTAAATACTCAGTGAGTGGTAACTACTTATTTAATTGTGTGTAGAAGTACTACTAACGAATATCACAGGTAACAGGCTTAAAGAACTGACTCTGAAACCGCAGAGAATTCTCTTGTCCTATTTGGCAATTGATATTTAGTTTATGATTCTGAAAGAAGAAAGCTATTGCTGAAAGATGTAATGGTTTCAAATCATCTAATCCAATTTCTGATATCAATCATTGCTACCAAGAATTTCTTCCCTACCACTTTTTCCTCCCCACACCTTCCTCCCTACATATAGTAATTACTGAAAATAATCAGTTTGAAATATGACTCAATCGGAAACTCTTAGCTATCCCATTGTGCTTTAATAGTGAATCTCCCTTGAAAGAAATGAAAAAAAAAAAAAAAAAAAAAAGACAGTAGGACTTTCAAAAGACTTTTAGCCTAAGCCAGAAATTTTATGTAGATAAGATTCACATCTTATTTGTACAAGCTATTTCAGCAGATTTTATTTATATTATTTACAAAATAATGATCACCCTTACTTTATGGAAATACATTGCTTTCTTTCTTTTTTCTTTCCTTATTCATGCATTCTACATATATCTTTTAAGTATGTACTGGATAAGGTGTTGTAAAGTGTGCAATATTTTATATAATATTATCCTTTTTTCCAAAGGATTTGAATATTAAGATGAAAATTTTAATATTTGTGTATACAACTAAAGCAAAACATCACATCACAATTGCTGAATGAGTGACACAAAAAAGAATGCTGTAGAAGTCCAGAGAAGAAGAGCCCACTTTGAAGTGATGATTACAGACACTCTCACAAATGGTGAATGTTAGTAGGACACTGGGAGAAGATGGGGTGGTTTGCAAACGGAAGACATTACAGGAGTCAGGAAAATACAAGGGTGGTCAGAAATGTCAAGTTGCTGGGAAATGGAAATATGAGTTGAGCAGCCTGGGAAATATTTAAAAAGGGGTGCCCAGAGTCATACTAGATTTGCTTATTATATTAATAATTACTCATACATATCTATTCATATATATGAAGATAAAGATACTAGGAAATTATTAGCAAAATATGTGCTTTGCAGTCTTTTTGTAGTTGTGTAGAGAATTTGACGCTGGTCACACTCTGGTCCATTTTGTGACTCTGAACATACAATGACCTGGTAAGTGGTGCATGGATGTGGTGTTTTGAAAAATGGAACTAACCAGTTGTCATGTCTTCTGCTTCTCACCACCAGTACCACTAACTTCTTCAATTAAGGTCTTAACCAAAGAGAAATCATCAGCCCTTTTGTGGGACTGAGAGTTGTTTGAAGAGAGCCCACCTCTCTGGTCTTAATAAAGAGGATGTCATTATTGAAGCTTTTGGAATGATCCTCAAAGGATTTCAAGGCTCAAGAAAAATTTGAAAATAACTTTTTTTTTTTTTTTATTGTAGGGGATTAATTGAGGGTACAAGAAACCATGTTACACTAGTTGCATTTGTTGGGTAAAGTCCCTCTTACAATTGAGTTTTGCCCCCAAAAGGTGTGGTACACACCAAGGCCCCAAGACCCCACCCCCCTCGCTCCTTCCCTCTCTCTGCTCTTCCTTTTCCCACCCTCCCTCATTCTTTCTCTCTCTGCTCTCCCCTTCCCTCACCCCCACCATGTCAATAATTGTCATTAATTGTCCTCATATCAAACTTGAGTACATGGGATTCATGCTTCTCCATTCTTGAGATGCTTTACTAAGAATAATGT